>JABUQX010076878.1:0-30894 GCA_015478945.1 Trachelipus rathkii | reverse complement strand
GTACCCATTTTAGGGAGGGATACTTAGGGTTATATTTATACTACTATGATAGGGATAGTATCCCTATTATATAATTTAATATATATATTAGAATATATTATTTTTGGTTACTGGTATTTGATTACACTATACTATAAGATTATATATAGTTATATATCTTTTTAAACAAATTATTATATAATAAAATTTATTATCATGTATATGTCATCAATACTTCTTTATACATTACTAGGGGTGGGTAATTTTTATTTTAATATCCTTAAGTCACATTTACTCTCATCAAGAGCGTTCTTTTTTTATAATTCTATATAGGCTGTCTACCACTCTTTCATCTTCTTCATGGATGTTGCATATTGCTAATCTTACTTTATATCTTGTATTTATCTACTAAGGGAGGGCAGACAATTTCTTTCACTAAAGATATCTGACATAACTTTCTACTCAAAACCGAACATCATTCACTTCTTGTTACCGTATCCTCTATAATATTATATATTGTATACTGCTAATTGACAATTATTTCAAGGCTCTTATCCTCGACAAAAACTGCTTGAAATTTCCAGAGGTAAAGTCAATCCAAAATTTGCTGCATAGAAAATACTCGTTAACAGTTTAACAAATTCACAATATGTTAAAGCCATTCATTTGATGCTGTTAAGATTTTATCAATTAAACATATAGCAATTTATTATTGACCAGATTATAAGAGTTCTCTTATGGGCATTTTTTTAAAATGTATATGTTTCTTTATTTACTTATTATTATATTATGGTATTTTATATTATGTATTATGTATTATTAAAATTATATCTATTATTATTATTATTATTGATTCATTATTATTATTATTATTATATTATTATGTATTATAAAATCTATTCATTATTATTATTATATTATTAGTAGTTAGTAGTAGTGTAGTAGTAGTAGTAGTAGTAGTTAGTAGCAATAATAATGCTATACAAACATAATATCTTAATAATATAATAATAATTTTAATATGAATTAATAATAATAATATAATAATAATAATAATATAATAATAATAATAATAATGTAATAATAATATATAATAGATAATAGTAATAATAATAATAATAATCTAATAATAAATAAATAATATATAATAATTGAATAATAATAATAGATAAATTCAATAATAATAATAATAATAGATAGTAATAATATTATATATAATAATATAATAATAATAATAATAGAGTAATAAATTAATACATAATATATAATAATTATAAATTAATATATAATAATTATAATAATAATCATATATAATAAGTGGAATTAATAATAATAATAATATAATAAATAATGTAAATATAAATAATAATAATAATAATAAATAATAATAACAATATACAATCATAATGATGATAATAATAATAATATATAGATGGAGTAATAATAATAATAATGAATATAATCTAATATTTTAATATAATAAATAAGCTTTAACTTAAAATATAAATGTAATTATCTTTACCTGATCCAATATATATATATATATATATATAGCTATATCTCATATATAGACTTATTGGAGATAACTATATATTATATACCTTAACTACTTATATATCTATTAAATACCTACCAAATATTACAGGTATATACTACTAATCACTAAATAATATAGGAATTATTATATTCGGGATTATATCACTCATTATCATTCAATACAATAATGTTATATCAGGCAACTTTGGCTTTTTCTTTCCTTATTGCCATACCAATTTAAAAATGTGGTTATAAATGGATTACAAGTTATAGTTTAAGGAATTTATTTAAAGAGTGTCTGTATCGGAGTTATCTAGTTTTAGGTTTCGGAAATTGTTTTTCTCATAAAAGATGGTGGTTAAGAGTTATAGAATTTAATAATGACTGATCATAGTATAACCTTTGAAAAAAAATTCTTTTAGAAATGTTTTTAGGAGTATCGAAATAAAAATTGAAATTGTACTCATATTCTTGAATAAAATATATTGGTTTCATTCCTAGCGAGGAATATTGCGCCTGCCGGGGCTCACGCGGCGATGGAGGGAACAATGCGGAATAAGTTGCGTCCTGCGTTGGGCAGCACGCGGCGGAGGGGGGACGCGTGCGAGGTCGCAAACTGCGGGTCGGCTTTGCTCACGCTCTTTCTTCGCCTGCGATTGTTTGCGCAAGCATGCGGCGCCCTCGATTGGATCGCTTATCGAGACTAGGATGGAAGACATCATCTTAGTTAGCTCATGTTTCTTATGAGTTGGGGCGGTATTGAAAACTCTAGTAAGAAGGTTAGAAATAAATTTTACTCAAAAGATGCACATCATAATATTAGATGTTGCTATCAAAGATGACGGATCAAAAGATGAGTTCTCATTCCAAGATGAACTTTCTTAATTAGTTGAGGCATCATATGCCTGAGGCATTAATGATGAGGCATTCAAAGTTGATGGCATAAAAAGTTCGCAGGCAGTCTAAAATATAGAGAGTGTGTGAGTGTAAGTGTAAATCCATGTGTGCGGGTGTGATCGGCGTAGTGGGTATCCACTAAGTTTAAAGTGGTAAGGGCTCGTCCTATGGAGAGTGTATAGTGCTTATACACGTGTCATATGTGTTTATGAAGTTTGTCATAGTGACCATGTGTGCGCTATAGAGTGAATAGTGTATGTGATGAGGTGCGGTGTGACAAGTATGGTATATTTATTATATTAGAATTATATATATATAAAATATAACTATAATAGTACTATTTTATATATATATATCAATATATATATACTATTATTTTATTTATCCATAGGTAAATAAAAAATGTCCCTATTATATGTATATAGTTTAATATATATATACGTTAGTGTACTATATTTATTATATATTATATGAATAGCAGTTAGTGTATTAACATCATCTCAATACTAAACTCAATACGCTAGGCAAGCATCTACGCACACTTGTAATAAATACATACAACTCGATCACTCAATACCTTATTTACTCCACCTATGGGATCACGACCCCCATATTTATGTGGTTAGTCTACTCAAGGGGAGAAGCATAGAAAATCGGCTTCTGAAAAAGAAGTGGCACTTTACACCAGTATGTGGCACATAATTTGTGGCAAACCTACACTTGAGCGACTGATGTGGCCACTCACTTGGCACTCTTGTTGGCACTTCACTTGGCACTTTCACTTGGCACATCATATGGTTCACTCAAGTTGGCACCTGCACCTGGCACTGCATAGAATAGCTCATAGAATTCACTAATTAGAAACTTATTTTACCTAGATACAATTTCTTTTACGCGTCTGGATTTGGGAACCATCAATTATGTTGGAACATCTAATAAATCTGAGTCACTAACAGTTGACATCATCATATAAGTATGTGGCAACAAGATGACGTCTATCTTTACAGTCTCGAGTTTGCCATAAAAGTTTGAGGCCATTTCAAGTGTCTGGCACGTGTAGGCTAGAATATCAAGGTCGTATCATCGCTAGTAAAGGCTGAGGTTGGAAGTCTAGTGCTACTGTGTATGGTGTATGGCTAAGGTGCAAGGCTGGGTGGAGGCTAGTGTGTAGTCTGGTGTGTAGGTGTAAGGCTAGGCTGAAGGCTGGGTGAGGACTAATTGGTGGCTAGGTGTAGGCTGAGGTTTGTAAGTTGCTGAGCTCGGAAATCTAGGTGTAGGTGTAGGTAGGTGTGCAGGATGGGTGGAGGCTAGGTGCGGGTGTAGCGCTAGGTGTAAGGCTTACGGTGTAGGCTGGGTCGTAGGCTAACCCGTTAAAATGTGTTGGATTAGATTGGTAAGGATAGTGATAGTAGAGTTGTCGCGTGTGTGTGTGTGTGTGGTGTGTGTGTGTGTGTGTGTGGTGTGTGTGTGTGGTGTGTGTGCCTATGTAAACATTATGTAAAAGGT
Organism: Trachelipus rathkii; assembly: GCA_015478945.1. NCBI lineage: Eukaryota > Metazoa > Arthropoda > Malacostraca > Isopoda > Trachelipodidae > Trachelipus > Trachelipus rathkii. The sequence continues at coordinate 26,976 of JABUQX010076878.1, read as the reverse complement.
CAAATCTTCAAAAAAATAGGGCTAAGCCCTAGAAAGGGTCGGTCAAGAAGTTGAGGCTCGTGGGCCTCAAAATTGAGCGGCCCAAATGAGGACCAAGATGAAAGACGCGAAAGTGGTTGGTCGAAATTAAATTAGGGGGGGATACGTACATGACGGTTTGCTGACTTTGCAAACCGTTTTTGGCGCAAATTCCCTTTCTTCGAAGGGTTGCAAAAAATTAGGGTTGCCGAAAAATATTAGGCGTTGCAAAAATGTAGGGTTCTGCAAGAAAACTTAGGTAACAGGGTTGCTTTAAAAAAAATTGTGTGCAGACACTGCATCCCACCTTGTGTTATCAGGAAAAATTAGGGTTCTCCGATTAAAAATAGGGTTCTCAATAAATTAGGAGTATAACAAAAAAAAATTTGGGATCTTGTTTCTCACACAATGTGGTAATTTTATTAAAAATTACGCGAGGTTGGTCAAAAAAAAATAGGTGGAGTTACTCACAAATATTAAATTTCAGGGAGAGTTCTCCTAAAATTTGGGTTCCTCAAAACAGATTGGTATACACCAATAAAAAGGTGCAAGGCGCGCAATATTAAGGTAAACGCGCCCAACAACAGGTGCAGGGCAGAAGTGGAAAAAATTGGGCGGCAAAAAGGATAGGGTCAATGGAGTCGGTCCAAGGTCAAGGTGTTGGTCAAGCAATCACTGGACAAGTATCTTCCAATATACATTTCCCCTACTTACTCGAACTATACTGCTTATGCTGTCTTGACTCGGCTGAATATAAGCATACGATAAAATAGAAGGACATTACATTGGAAGGATCCTATGCAACTTCTGGTAACAATAATAAAAACTTAATTATTATTAATAATGAAGAAAACTTCCCAAACAAACGCGACAATCATGATATAAAAAAGGGCAAGAATGTCAACATGAATGAAATACGATCTATCATAGAATGTTTGTAATTCTTTATGTTTCGTATGTGTGCTATATATCTCTGTACTTTTATTTTTAAGACAATTAATGGTAAATGAGCTTTTAAGGATCCCCAAAAGCTTGATGCCCAAATGTTTATTTAATTGTAATATATTTGAATAAATATTTGAGTACGCACAATTGAAATTGTAAATCTTATTCCTTTCTTCTTTTCATAATTGCACTAAATCATCTTTTTATGGTACTTCTCTTGTTAAAGAAAAACACATTATCACATAATTTACTTTTGACAAAATTTCATATTTCATCAACACCTATGCCGTGGCTATTTTAATATCCTGGAGGGGGCACTCGCTCACGCCAATACCACGCCATAAAGACGCAGCTTCGCTCATCCGTAATTATATATTTATGCTGACTGTATTATATTTTTAAATATAATATATATAAATAACTATGATATCTTAATATGTATATAATATTAACTGTAAAATATACATATACAATATATAAATTTCCAAAAGATTCCATATTGGTTATTCCAACCAGGATATATATTACTATCTTTGTTAGCAATAAGCACAAATAGTCACATACTATATATAATAATATATATAATCTATATTATATATATTGAAGTAGGCCAAAGGGCAGAAGTAATAACATAGAGAAACCTTGTATTTAACCTATAATATATATATATATATATATAATCACTTATATATTATATATATATAATATATATATATTATATATTATATAATATATTAAATATATATATATGATATATTCTTTTATATATACAATTATATATTATATTACTATAACTTGATAATTTATATATATTTTATCATACCTCTTAAACCTAGCATAATCAATACCATATATAATTCTAATTCCATTTCCTTCCTAACTATACATAGGGACACTCATATTATATATTATTATATATATATATTATATTATATTATATATATATAATACTATAAAGTAACCACACAACTATATTATCCATAACTATTATGGCCGCAATTATAATTGAAATTACAACCGCAACCTCAGTTATAATAAACTAAAAGAAACTCCAGATTTTAATATATATATATATTATATATATAGTATATATATATATATATTAAATCGAGAAAAAAATAAGAGCTTTTTATATATTACTATATTACATTACTTATATTATATACATTACTTATATTAAGAGCAAATTAAGTAATTACTTTGAGATCGTATTCCAGTTTATTCAATGAAATACAGTACTTTTATATATATCATATATATATAATATTTATCATAATTTTAGCTTTTTTAGTTAGATATTATTCAGTAGGTAGGAAGTTAACTTAAGTACTATATATAGTGAAGGACTAATAATAACATTACCTAAAATTTTAGTATAGGTACGCCTAACTCTTTTATACTCTAATAATAATATTGGCTAATCTTACTTTTTAACTAATATATACTTATACACCTTTCAACATTTATTATATTTAATATTACCTAACTGCTACTCTGGATAAATCTGCCATGTTCATTAAGAATTAAATTATTTGCATAAATAAGACGGAGCGTGGTGTCAGGTGAAAGTTAAAGCTCTTTAAGAAGAAATTCGAAGAAATTAAATTAATATTTAATTTTAATAATTCAAGTACATTTAATAAAAGTAATTAAGACTTTCGCGCTTAAAGGATTAATATATTTATATTTTATTTTTTCATAGGTATATTACAGCATGTATAAGGGCTGGAATAATAGAATAATATAGCACCTGGATAATTATATATTTGGGGCAGGTGAATATATTTCATACAGATATATATATATATATTATAGACTCATTTCTTCATAATACGGAAGCTCACTAATTAGTATATATATATTAACTAAATAAATATAGTTATTTATATATCATATTTGTTCACTAATACTACTTGCTATATAAAATAAGGTGAAATATAATAATAATGGACTCTGAGGTAAGTTTTTGAGCCTTGGCTATTATAATAATATAACATAAGCTATTATGACACATTAACCCTATCTCCACTATACAACTCAGTATACCATATATATGACCGTTCCCTTTTAAGTTCTATTCCTTTCTTACGCCTCGAACGCGGAACATTTACGATGTGGGCAATTTCTTTTCCCCCCACAGCATGGGGATTTAAATATAGTAGGTGAATCTGTAAGAATATTTGTCTAGAAGAGGGTTGTGGACGTTATAGTATGTGATATATTATAATGTGGATACATAGATTGGCAGTAAGTAACTTTCTAGCCTGAGATGATTGAAAAGAATAATGTAAAATCGCAAAAGAAAAGGCCCGAAACCATTCAAATGTGGACGGGTAATTTCATCACGATTTCGAGTATGCGGTGATACCTCCTCCCAATAATATATATAATATAAATTATATTTAGGTATTTGTTTCTGAATATAATATTATTTTTTATGTTATATAGATATATATAGGTATATATGTTGATATTATGGTAATATATATAATATTATAGTTATAATATATCATAGGAAATTGAATGTTATACAAAGTAGTAGAGTATTATTATAATATGAGTAATAGTATATGATCTATTAGTATATATAGAGTATGAGTTAAGTAGTAGTGGATAGTACTATGGGAGGGTGTGATAGGGAGGTTAGTTAATAGGTTATGGTATGATAGGGGTAGGGGGGTAGGTGAATTTGGTATCAGTGGATATGTTCGCATGTGAGCTTGTGGGTTCGTGTCGGCGGAATGGTGGGGCGAGTACGGGCTGGGAAATGGATTAGGGAGGAAGGCGTGGGGAAGATGTGAGTGGTGGCATTGCGGCGAGCTCGGGCCGAAACGTCTCGGGGGTGAGGAATGCGGAATTGGGAAGGGAAAAGTAGGTTCTAATAGGAGCTTGGTCCAATAAATTACAACTTTTGGTAAAGTAAACCTGAATTAAGTAATGAGATGTTGATACTAAGTTGCCGATCCTGCAATGGCCAGTTTGACAGTAATTAGAAAAGTCTCATCAATCGAATCTAGCGAGATCATTAAAATCATGATAGGTCTCAGTACTTGTTGAGATGTATTTTCAGCTCGATAAATATAAATCTGATGATAAGCCAACTTCGCCAATGGTTATACTTATCTCCATGTAGGTTAGGAATTCTATCGAAATATTGTTTTTCCCATGACGAACGGCCTAAAATCGATAAACCACTTGTCTAATTCGTATTAGATTCCTACTGGAAAGGAAGTAATGACATCCAGATTAGAGCTATTTACGACAGCAAACACATGTGAAAAAGTTAGAAAGGGGAAAATGAAGTAAAAAATCTAGTCTTCAATTATTATCTAAACTTAAGTAAACACGAAATCAGATTTACTCTTTGATTATACCTAATAATTTAAATCAATTAAATGGGGGGACCCATTGAAGCCGCGAAATAACTTACCTAAATGTTGTTGTAACTTACAGAAAATTTACAGAAATTATTCAGTTAAATGGAATGACTTCTGTTCGTCCACGTTGAATATCATTGGCTGTTTAGTAAACGGTTAGGCGAAAGGTATCGGGTGCTGCGATTTCTAACACAATAGTAGACTTATCTCAAGAGGAAATTGACTTACAGAAAGATATTATTTTTGATTAAGAAAAAAAGTGTGATAGTGTTAAAACAAAGTTATTTCAGAATTAAAATAACCTCAGTCATAAATTACATCCAATAAGCTTTTCCTCCTACGACGAAATGGTAGATTCTCACTCAATTGATAGTTTCTTATGTTTTCCTCTCCTCTCGAGTAGTCCATTTGTGCGAGTGTTGAACCAATTATGTTCAGAAAGCCAAATTTTTTTGTGCCTTTGCCTCTGAACCCTCATACTGAACAATCAAATAACAGGTTTGAAGCATAATCAGTGACGATATAATAAGAATTTTAAATATTATTAATAATGTAAAGGATGGCAATCTGCTTTAGTTTCATACGATGATAATTATAACGTTAACTCTTGAGCGTCCTTAGGAGAAGGGCAATAAAACCCAATTTGACGATACCTCTGAAACGAAAATAAAGAGTAACATCGCAGAGAAACTATGTAAAATTTTTTTTATCTGAAAATCAAGGCTATTAAAAATGAAGATACCATGAAACCATGACTATGAAAGACTTGCCTGCAGAAGAGAGTCCCCGTCTTCCTTCGACCCAGGGGTAAACTGGTGGAAACATTAAGCAACAAACGAAACTTCCCCTGAATTTTGTTTGGAAAAACCAAAAGTTCTATTTATAAAGTTTTCTGAGAAATTTTATAAGTAAGCTAAAAAAAAAAAAAATTAGAAGAAATCCTGCTTTAGCTAAGTTTATTTCGACCTCCAATTCTTTAAAGAGTTGACGTGGAATTTTAAAACCTAGAACAGCTTTGCTATGAAAGATATATAAGAACGCGGTAAATAATGAATTCGAACCACTTTATTCCTTCTCCCTCAAGCGGAATGAAACCATTGGTCACCATTCACATAGTATTGTATAAAATATAGAATACAAAGGTTTCCGTTTCAAGAACTTTCGAATCCAATGTTGGCGAGACTTGGCCCCACCAAATCTTCATTCAGTTTTGGTTGATAGAAAAAAAGTTTTTAAAAAAGTCTATTTCCAGTGTTAATGTAAAGACATGGCCTAAAAAAAGACAAACCAGGAGCAGGTATCTAATATTTTGTCCCCAATTAACATTGGTCCAGGTCAACTGAAGTTTAAATCAAGAATGTGAAAGCAAGAACAATCACTTTTTGCCAGGAAAATAACTGAAAAGCGAAGTAATTAATATTATATATATATAATATATTTATATATATTAATATATATATATATTTTATAATAATATTATTATCTATATATATTATATATATATTATATATATTATATATTAATATATATATATATTATATATATATTATATATGGTATTATATATATATTATTATAAATTTCTTTGCCTAATCTACCCTATTCCATGAGAATTTTGCATGCCTTCAAATCGTAAATTTTTAGTGCCAGAAATGTAAAGAAATCAGACCCAGAGGTCACTGCCGAACGATTATTGGAAACGTTTTTTTCATAGCTTGAAGTCAGATGTGCTTGGACAGTCCACTAGTATTAGTTGCCTTGGACGCTCGTCCTATCTGGAAATTGGCCTGAACCCATCTTAATGGCAAGTTGAATGGGATCGGGAGGCTTTTAATTGAGATTGCTGAATCTAAGTTTTTCTTAATAAGAAAAACGGTTGACGTGAATTAGAGCGAAGCTATGAGGATATGTGTTGTATTAGTAACTTTGCCCTCTGTATATTAAATTTTTTTTATGGGTGGTTAGGAGGCGGAGGCTTGGGTTTGAGGTTAATGGGTGTTTTTTTAATTAAAGGTTGAGCTGTGAGAGCATTTACTACTAATTAGTTATCAGTATATTTATATGTTTAAAGATAGGGAAGGTAAGGGATGAGAATTGTTTTAGATATGTATATGAAGTGCATTACCCACGGGAGGGTTATTTACCTTTTCCTTCTGATTGAGTGGCCGTCTGTTAAAAAATCTGATGAAGAAAATTATCTACAGGTCTAACCCATGTCCCTCCTATATGCGGATTTCTTTTGGAAAAATAATTTTTTCTATCTGGTTGTCGGAGCAGGGTTTATAGAGTGTGATTGGTGAAGTGCATCTTGTATTATTTACTCATATAACTAAGCGATTATTATACCTGTAAAGTTCCTAGTATTTTTTGAGTTGGTTTTGAAGAGTATGGATACCACATCGCAATTTGTTGTAGTTATTACGAAAGGAACTGGATATAATTTACCTATATATTTTAATATGAACTCTACTTCATGTGTTTATGGAGTAAATATATAGCCTGGGTAATCTTAAGTTCTAGTCTTAAGATCAAATAAAGTTTTTTGTTATAAAACTATGGAAAATACATCATTATTTGTTTATTTTTCTGTTTCACTGTTGGGGAGGTACTTGTTTAAATCTAGTTTTTGGTTTGTAATAGATCCGAGTCCCAATATATTATTATATATAATTATATCTATAAATATAATATATTACTATATATATATATATAATAGTATATATTAATTATATATATAGTATATTTATATTAAATATTAATAATTATATATATATATTAATAATTATATATAATATATATATTAATATTTATATATAATTATATATGCCACTATCCTTTAAAGTGAAAAGTTACATAAAGTGGCGGCGTGCATTAATATAGAAAGATTCGGCAAGAACTCCTGCATTCGTGCCATCCCTGCAGTGACACGTTGATTAAAGCTAAACGTCCAATAGAAAAGATTCAACGAGAGTTCCACAAAAGTTGCTTTATTTTTTTCATGTTTATATTTTTATATTGATTATTTTTTAATAATTTTTCTTTTTTATTCTTTAATTTAGAGGGGCAACTCGCAGCCAGACGTGAGGGAAGCTAAGAGGGGGGACTATCGTCCCCTGTCGTTCCCCACCGCTAGAGGCCGAGAGACCCCTATGACGTCTTTCCTATCTTTAAGCGATATTTAATCCTCATGGTGACTAAATTCTTATGAAGATAAAGATAAAAAAATAAATAATTATTGGAGGCAACCTTTAAATAAGCAACTATTGCCTTGTGATAGAATATAAAGAAAGGAAACATCGATTATATCGTCTGTCCGATAATACCGTTAACATACCCAATAAAGGATAAGTTCCTATAATATATTATATAATTATATATATATATATAATTTATTATATATATATAAAAATATAATATATTTATAATATATATCAGTTATTATATGTTGTGTGGTATGTTGGTGTGGTCTAGGTGTGTTGTTTATGTGGCTACATTTTCAACGATTTAACTAACTTTATAATTGAAAAACTATTTACTATATTCGATTTGTTTTTGGTTTCTGTTTAAAAATGAATTGCACTCTTATAAATAGACATGTTTTTGATAGTGTTATTTAGACTTCATGAAGAGTTATATATGCTTTTTCCTTATATTAACGCGTACTCCACACGAAGACGGAAGCATCTCCCGTATAAAGTTGACAAATTGAAAGTTATAATTAGATAGTTTATGAGGGGAACTTAAAAATTTGGAAATATCGTGACTATATTCTATGTCATTTTTAATTGGCATGGAACATACTCAGGGTATCATTGTAATAATAATGTTAATTATAAGAAACTTTAATCGGTTTGTCCTTTTTTATTAGCAGGTGGTGTTGTCAACAACTAACAACTAAACTATTTGCTAAAAGAGTTGGGAGAAAATTCTATATAATAAAGAAGTTGATGGAACTCAAAAATTTAGAGATATCGTGAATATTTTCCATGTCATTTTAAATTGGCATAGAACATACTCAGGTATTTGCATAGAAATTAGAATTCAATGAGAACCCCCATCTTTTAAGTTGTTGAATGTGGACAAGTGGTAAACTTTATACGGATATTTCAGACGGCTCAAAAGAAATAAAGCTAGTGGTTTAAAATCGCTTCAGAATTGGTTAAAATGTGAGAACATGAGGAAATGGGAATAATTTTGGATTTAATTTCCTCATCATCTAAACATAGTTCATACATACATAGTTGTGTCCAGTTTTACTAGAAATCACTACACACGGTTTGTTATACACGATTAGCCTCCCTTCCACCCCCACCACGAGCAATAGACGTCAGGTACCTCTAATTTAGACTACCGATGCTTTAGAACTTGAAGATAGGAAAGAGTATCACATTTGATTTCGAAAGCCAAAAAACATCCTGATAAACGGAAAAAGCTCAAATCTTCGTGGATATTGGGAATAAAGAGTAAATCATAAACTTTACAGAGAATGCAAGTGTGAGCAAATTGGAAGATGCCTCGGAATGAGAACCCTCAAAGGGGAAAAAGGCTGCAAATTCTCAAATTCCCATTGCGAAGAAAAGTGGATAATATGTCGAGTAAATTGCGGTGTATTTCCATTCACAACCTCAAGATGGGCATGTGAGTTATGAGTGCACTTTAGAAAACCAGCTATGCTCTTGCTAACAACATAAAGGAATGTTAGGTCCAAGAGAAATGAAGTATTAGAATAAAGGAATTAAAAAAGAAGTGTGGGTTGAAGAAAAGTCAGTTTTAGTATTTGAAAAATGAGAAGGGAACTGATAAAAATGGTTTGGTGAGAAGAGCGATAGGAATGTTGGGACATTGGTTTGGACATTCAGAGGAATGTGGGTTGAGGTAAGCTTAGAGAGTTTGGGAGGCAGATGGGACAGAAGGAGAGAGGGAGACCATGAAGAAGATGGATGGATGGAATAAAGGAAATGTTGGAGGAGAGAGGAATGAGGGTGGGAGAAGGAGTTGGGTGTTGGTGAGAGATAGAATGGAATGGAGAAGGTGGGGGGGATGAAGGAAATATGTATTAGGAAGCTGCACGTACCACTACTCCGCTTAAGCGGGGAATATGCTAGCAAAATAATAATAATTTAACAATGATAATAAATGAATAAAATATATATATATATATATATATATATATATATATATATATATATATATATATATATATATATATATATATATATATATATATATATATATATATATATATATATATATATATATAGTCAGTTTTTTAAAACATATTTTTTAGCAATGAAATTGACACCTCAAGAGCATTGTCCCATGTTATTAATGAAACTAATCTAATTAATTAATTACGACCTAGAATCCGGAAAAGGGATCGAACCCTGACTCTTTGCCTCGCGACTCAAAAACGTTTCGTTCAAGAACAGTCATGATCATAATAAGTCTAAGAACTATTCGATAAGAGCGCTTAAAAATTGTGGTTAATCGCTTTTCTATCGCCGCGTTAACGCCGCGTTTATATCGTCGCTTTAATGCCGCGTTTCTTGTCCGCTTTTCTAAAACCGTCTTTTGAGAGATCTATAAATGGATTCTAAGTTAAATAATGGTAAGTTACCTTAGTGGTATGACTGCGTCCCTTCTTATATACATTTCTAATCGAAGCCTAGCTGTACTTGACCTTCCGAACACTACTTGAACATTCAGGTAAGTGTATTGGTGTATCTTTTGTAGAGTGGATGTGTATGTATGTGTGTGTGTGTAAAAGTAGTTAATGGAAACCTGGAGTTAAGGGTACAATATAAAGCGTTGTTTTAAGGCGCAAGGTCTTCCGTCACATAATCTTTATCTCTTAAAATTGGTTTCAATTAATAAATAATTACTTTCAATCAGAGTATAACAGAAGTTTTTTTTCATTTGGTAGAGCACCATGAGCTCTCTCGGCTAGTGATTGGCTCTCCTTGAGCTTGTGATAACCTAAAGGGCAGTATTTTATCTTTTTAGAGGGACGGCACATGATCTTCTTTTTTTAAGGTCTGTTCTTGAAAGCAAACAAACATTAATAAATTTCCTTTAGTTTCTTAGTTTATGGACAAAATTTTAATATTTTTTTACCCCTTTTCATCTATTATCTTCAAAAAGTCCCAGAAACTAATAACTATTGGTCCATAGACTATTTATCTCAGCCACATTTATTGATTTTTTTAATCTCTTGCTGAATCTTCAGCACCTTTTTTTCATGAAAACAGAGCAAATTATAAATTAATAATTTTTTCATGTATCAACTTCGAATTACTTTGATAAAATTAATAAGAAAGATTGGTTAGGTTTGAGTTTCTTTGAAGAAATTAATATGGAAGATTGTGTGGGTTTAAATTTCTTTGAAGAAATGAATATGGAAGATTGTACGTATAAAGTTTATGTAAAGTTTATATAAAGTTCATATAAAGTTTATATAAAAGTTTATGTAAAGTTTTTGTAAAGTTTTATGTAAAGTTAGTAAAGTTTATGTAAAGTTTATATAAAGTTTATATATAAGATTTATATAAAGTTTATAAAGTTATATAAAGTTTATATAAAGTTTATATAAAGTTTATATAAAGTTTATGTAAAATTATGTAAAGTTTATATAAAGTTAATATAAATTTTAAATAAAGTTTATATAAAGTTTAAGTAAAGTTTATGTAAATTTTATATAAAGTTTATATAAAGTTTAATATGAAAGTTTATTATAAAGTTCTATTATTAAAGGTTATATAAAGTTTACATAAAGTTTATGAAAAGTTTGATATAAAGTTTATGTAAGTTTATTTATAAAGTTTATTATAAACTTTAATGTATAAGTTTATATTGATGTATTTATGTAAATTTATGTAAAGTTTATATATTAAAGTTTTATTTAATTCGTATTATGTTCTGTGTTGTTATTAAGTATTATATGGTAAATGTATATATAAAGTTTATATAAAGTTTTAAATAAAGTTTTATAATAAGTTTATTATATTATAATAGTATTTAGAAAATATTTATATAAAGTTATATATATAAAGTTTATTATAAAGTTTTATATAAAGTTTTATTTTATAGTTTTACAATAATAAGTTTATGTAAAGTTTAATTAAATTATTAAAGTTTTATATATAAAATTATATAAAGTTTTTATACTTAAAGTTATTTATGTAAAAATTTATGTAAAGTTTTTATGTAAAAGTTATATAACGTTTAAATAAGAAGTTATTGTTAAAGTTTTATAATAGTTTAATATAAAGTTGGATATAGTTTGATGTGGAAATTTTATGTAAAGTTTAGCTAAACCATATGCAAAGTTTCTCCTGGCTTAAACCAAACTACTCAAAGATACATTCAAATATTAATTTATATAAAGTTTTATATAAAGTTTTTATATAAATATTTAATATAAAGTTTATACAATAAATTTTACATCAAACTTTTACAGATACTTTTAATTAAAGTTTATATAAACTTTATAAAAAACTTACATAAACTTTATATAAACTTTATAATTAAAACTTTAATTAAAATATTTATATAAACCTTATATTTAAACTTTATATAAAATACTTTATATAAAATATTATATAATATTGTTAATATGGATTTACATAAACTTTAATTTAAACTTATATAAACTTTATCTTTAAAATTTTATAATTAACATTACATAAAGCTATACATATTTACCGTGAAATCATTTATTGTAAAACATGGAAAATGATATTTAAAATAATAAATATAAAACTTTTAATATAAACTAAATATATAAAATTATTAGTAAACCTTATATAAATCTTTACAAAACTTTACATTAAACTGTACATAGAACTTTACTCAAATCTTTATCATTAAAAGCGTTCGTATATAAAGACGGTTTATATTATTGAACTTTTATAGTACTCTTAACATGAACATATACTAAACTTTTTACTAATAAACTTTTTATCACTATTAATACTCTCTTTTATCTTATTACGTATATATATACTAAACTTTACGTAAACTTGTTTATTGTAAACTTAACTAAACTTATCATAATTAAACTTTTATTATATACTTATATATTATACAAGCTTTTACATATGTTTTTATTGGCGTAACAATTTAGTAAGACATAACATCAGTAAACTAAACTTTGTTGCAATAGTATTTCTATTAGTAATGCTTAACTCTTTACATTAAATCTGTTATTGTAAAAATACGTTTTATATTAAACTTATGAATAAACTTTTATTATAAATTTTTGTATAATTTATAGTTTAATTGATGAAAATTAACTTCAATAAAAAATTTTTAACATTATAGAGTTTGTACCATATATAAACTTTACACAAGCTTTATATAAACTTTACATTAAACTACATTACTCATTATTACAGTAACACTTTACATTAATTATCATTACAAGTATAGACTTTTACTTAAGCCATATAAGTCATTACAAGGTGAAACTTTCTCACTCAAAAACTTTACATAAACTTTACATAAACTTTAAGCATTAAACTTTACAAAATACAAATAAAATAATCCTTTATCAAAATAAACACTTTTCTCATGATTAATCGTATACACTTAAACTCTCTAAAATAAGCTTAATAACTTAACAAAACTTCTACCAAACAACTCTTTAACAGTAAGTACTTTTATATTAAACTTAGTTCATAATAATCTTCTTCATATTACTAAAGAACTTATGGATGATTAAATAACATTTTGAAGAAAAAAGTTCCTTATCCAGTTTCAGCCGGATAATAAAACTCAATAACTTATGAACTTTTACTTACATATAAAATAACACATCCGTTGATCAGCCCAAATTAGGCCTAAAGGAGTACTCTTATAAGGAAGAGTTGATTCCGGACAATCCAAGTAAGTCAGTTTGAGTCTTCTTAAAATCCTGTAGGAAGAAATAAAGAAAAGAAATGGGAACGTTACACAAAATTAATAAATTAATAAAATAAGCATGATTTAAACCTCAACATTAATAAAGAAGTCCATGGAGTAATAGCCAAATTTAATGGCGATACAAAAAGCCTTGGAGGATTTACTTTACATGAATTTTTACATAAACTATTCATGTTAGACTTTATATAACGTCTTATCTATATACTTTATTTATTTCAACTTTATATTATAGTTAGGTTAGTATAAATTAAGTTAGTATAAAAAATAACTAATATATAAAACTTTTATTATATAATCTTTAGCTTATAAACTTTTTTTTACCTCACATATAAACTGTGTTTAGAGAAGGATGTAACGACTTAATGTGTCAGGATATATCAATATGAATCTTAGTGATTAACTTAGACCATAATTATATTCAGCTCACAATACTGTAAATAAACGTTATATAAACTTTAACATAAATCATTTACAATAAATTTTACATTTAATTACCTATTAAAACTATTATAATTATTTATATAAAACTTACATAAACTTCTATATAATACTATTTATAACCATTAAACTTATAATTGTTAAACTAATAAATAAAACTTTATATAAAACTTTATATAAACTTTATATAATACTTTATATTTAATATAAATTTTTATACATAACTTTATATAAACGTTTATATAAAATTTATATATAACTTTATATAAACTTTATTAACTTTCATAACTTTAAAAAGCTTTTAAATAAGATTAAATATAAAACATTATATAAACATTTACTCATTAAATTATTTTACATAAACTTATACATAAACTTACATAAAGTTTATATAACTTTAAATAAAACTTTTAACATAAACTTTATAAAACTATTTAAAAACTTTTATGTAAATCTTAATATATAAACTTTATATTAAACTTTACTTTATGAATTAACTTTTATAAAACTTTATATATAAACTTTATATAAAAATTATATACAAAACTTACTTAAACTTATAAAATCAAAGGTTATTAAACTTATATCATTATAAACTTACATAAACATTACATAACTTTTCATAAACTTTACATTAAACTTATTTCGAGTATTTTCATTAAACTTATAAAAACTTTTATATAAACTTTATATATAAAACTTTACATAAATTTACATCTAATGTATAGAATATAATTAATGTAACGCTTAAAATAAACTTGAAATAGACTTTACATAGTATTTTAAAAACAATAAAATCAAGTTATTACAGAAACTTTTACAATTCAACTTACAAAACTTTATATATACTAAACTTTATAGAATCTACACTAAAAAACATGGATAAGCATATATAAAATAAATTACATTAAAATTTTTTAATAATTTATATGTAAATTCTTTAATATAACTTTATATAAACTTTGCATTATAAACTTATATATAATACTTAAATATAAACAGAACGTAAAGTTGTTCTTTAACTTAACCCAAACTTTACATAAAATTTACATAAACTTACATAAAACTTTACATAAAACTTTATGTAAAACTTTTAAAAAAAAACTTTATATAAAGCAGTTAGGTCTGCTAAAAGTATACTTCTTTCTAAACTTTATTTAAAATTTATATAAACTTATATATAAACTTATATATATTATATTATGAACTCTTGCTAATGAGTAATACATTATACATAATACTTAGAAATAGTATAACTTTTTAACAACTATTACAAAACAATCTCTTACTATGAACATTTAAAAATAAATAAACTTTTTACAAAAACTTATAATATCTTTACATGAAAACTTGTACATAAAACTTACCATAACTTTATTAAAACGTTTAAACACTCACTTACATAAAACTTGTATACATAAACTTATACATAAACTTAGTAAAAAAACAGCTTAAGTTTGTATATTAAACTTTATCATCACACCATATAAGTATACTTAAAGCTTAATATAAACTTTTAAGACTATAATATTAAAACTTTACACTACACAATGACAATAAACGGTTTACATAAACTATTACTCCTAACCTTTACCATCTAAACTGCTCTGCACATTAATACTTTTATCCATAAACGCTCATTGCTTGAAATTGTGTAACATAAGACATTACAAAACCATTACATAAACCCTTTACACAACCATCTTTACGAAAGAACTTTAAAATACACCTATGATCACCTCGACGTAAGTACAACACAATATATGTAAACTTGTATTAATAGAACGTTTTCCACACATAAACTTTGACATTAATAACTTATCGTAAGGAACCTTTACGAAACACATACTGATCAAAGCTTTTTATATCACAAGCTTCTATGTAACTATTAAACTTATAAATTACAGTTACTAAATAGAACTTAATTAGTAACAATAGCTTTATATTAAACTTTAATTAACGGCTTACACCTATTATAAAACCGTTTACATAAATTTGTTTAGATAACTTTAATCATAAACCTATTACAAATACCTTATTACTTAAAACTATGATTCATTGATACCTGTAAAACTTAAACGTTGATAAATAAACAGATACATAACACATTTATTAATTAAACTCTTGAATAAACTTTAAATGATAAAACTTTACATAAACTCTTGTATATAATACCACGCTCTCTGAAGACCTATAATTAATATATATAACTGTTTACATAGCTATTAAAATTATAATCGCTTCTTATACATAACTCCCACTTATGAGAATAAAGCGTTTAATTGAATTTAAACTTTACCATACAATCTATATTATGTAACTTATATAAAACTTGTTACATGAAACTTTTGTGAGTTAGATAGAACACATCTATTCTTATTACCTAAAACCTTTATATAAACTTATTGTTAGACATGCATTCATATACTAATACCTTCATATATTAACTTGCGATCATAACCTTTTTAATTATATTTAAGCAAGAACGTTAGCAGTTATTATAAACCTTATATAAACTTTAGATAAAATTTACTTGTATTATAAAATTACTCATTTATAACTTTATCATAACAACGACTTAAATAATTAATTAAACTAAGTTATATAAATATGTATAAATATTTTGATAACTTTATATAAAACAGTTTTACTGATTTTTATAGTTGTCATACATTTTATATCTATTACAAATATTAAACTTTATAAATATTGAACTTTTCACTTAAATATATAAACTTACAAAAAACGATTTTACGTAGATAAATCATATTTGTAGCATCAATCTGACTTTATACATATAGCTTGTATTCAAAAACGTGACATTACATAACACCAAACACGAATTGGCATAAAAATAAATAAACCTTTGACATTAAGCTTTATATGAAAACTTTGACACTGGAGATAAACCCTTGGGGATAAACCCTTGGAGATATAACCTTGGAGATAAACTAGTCTTTTTCTTAATAAACTTTATATAAACATTTACATAAACTTTACATAAACTTTACATAATACTTATAACTATTAAACCTATTACAATAAAATTATTACACCAGGAAAACTTTCATATCTATATATAATACAATATAAAACTCATTTATACGATTAAACTTATACATAAACTTGTACATCAAACTTAATACATAAACTTTACATTTGAACAGACATAGGTTAATTAAAAAAGATAAATGTAAAATCTACTTTCCATTGAACTTTATATAAACTTATTTTCATATTAAACTTTTTATCGAATAAACCAGTTATATATCTAAACTTCTATCAGTTAAGCCGCGCTCGTATACATTAATAGTTTTATACCTAGACTTTCCGTACATGATACATGTCATGTAAAATCTTACTATAGAATACTTTACATAAATTCTACAATACTTTACATAAACTTTACGTTAACTTTATATAAACTGTTAACAAGTAATAACGTTAATTATTATATTTGTTTACTCAGTAAACTGTAGCACTAATAACTTCGAATAATGAAAAACTGTCCGTATATAAACTTTACAAAAAGACGTTTGTACTATAGAACTCCTTATACTCAGATAAAACTTATTACATAAACTTCCATTTTTATATAAGAAAACATTATATAAATATGTACGGAGAAATTATATTATACATTATATCTTATATACTTTATACATCTTATATATCTTTTATACATAGTGTAAACAATTACAACTTTTAAGTATAAAAGCTTGTAATAAAAAACCATTTTTTTATAACACTTTACTCTCAAAATACTGTGGTACTATTCATTTAAATTATATTGTAAAGAGCTATAAATATACAATCAACTTAATTTATATAAAGAGCTTTTATAGAGAATTGTGTGCTGATATACATACCTTATTATTAGAACTTACCTACAATGCTTTACAATAAACTTTACAAATAACTATCTTAACACAAAGACAGTATACATAATAGCTTCATTTTATCCGGCAGTCAAGGATAAGCAAACAACGATCTTTTACATAAACTTACATTAAGGAATTTAAGTATGAAACTATTACATAAAGCTCTAATCTAAATCTTTATCCATACATAATGTAACTTACATAAATGTTATGATAAAGATGACCTTTACATGACAACTTTATAGTTTTACACGTGTAACATTAAAATACAATAAGTACCTTATTTACAATAAACTTGTATCAATAAACATTACGGTAGAACTGGATTAATATAAAACTCCTTTATATATAATGAGTCTTTATGATAAACTTTACATAACTTTACACAGTAAACTTATACATCTAGACTTACAAGTCACGACTTTTGATAACGTGCTAACTAACTATCATTCACCTTGCTATAGAATAAGCAACTTACAAAAACTTGACTTTACATGGAACTTTCTTGTCACTAGAGAAATTCCGTACCATAAACTTTGCGATAAACCTTATTTTTAAAAATTTAAATAACTTTACATAACTTTATATATAACATTAGACAACAAAAGCTTAAAAAACTTTCCTTATTATAAACGATGTATACAAATATTTAGCAAACGTTTTTATAGTAAGAGGTTTTTGATATAAACGTTGTTTTATCAGTTAAACTTTAATTGAGTAAACTTTTTTGATATACTTTTATATATAAACTTAATATATAAATTGTATTATACGTCTACTAAAAAATTAAAGAGATGTGATATTATCCTAAACTTTAGCCCAAAAAACTTTATATAATAATGTCTGTATCAATAAAAAACTTTACATAACTATTTATTACAACTATAGTATATACAAACTTTTACTCTCACTAAAACACTTCTTTTTGTTTACTAATTTTAGACTTTCTTCACACTATTATTTCTTAACAGTACGTATATACATTAATGAATCTTTACAATTAACTTATACAATACACCTTTTTAGATAAACTTAAAAAATCATCCTATAATAAAACTTCTCCTGACACCTAAAGACTTTTTATACAAACTTTGAGTTGTAAACTTTATATTAGATGAGCGATTACATATTAACTTTTTATATAAAACTTATAAGTGATAAACTCTTATAATTAATAACTTTACATAAGAGCTTTGATAATACTTTTTATTAATTTCTGCTAACATGAAGATCCGTTGTTATATAAACTTATATAACTTTACGCAACTTTATGCAGCTGTCAAAACAGGCTGGATTTCTAAAAACACAAAGCCTTCTATTGTTCAAAAATCTTACACTCAAAAACTTAGCCATCAAAAAATAACAGCGATTTTTATACAAACAACAGTTACTGAGAAAAATAAAAGCTTGTAAATTAATTAATTTTTTTAGACCAAAAAAAATTAATTTTAAACTTAACCAATCGCTATCGTATGCACTTACTTACATATAGAAAAATTTACATTAAACTGTTTTTAAAAAAGCTAAAGCATACAACTCTTTACATTATAACTTACATAAACTTTACATAAACTTTACATACAACTTTACTTACATAAAAAAATTACATAAACTTATATATACAGACATTACAGTAAACTTCATGCATTTAACTTTATATAAATTGCATTTAGTTAAAATAATTTCTCATCATATTCACTTTTATTATATACGTATTAGTATAAACTTTATTAATACTTATCTTATAACCACTTTTATATAAAACTTAGGAAATTATAACTTTATAAAACTATAGTTACAGTAAACCTTTTTACATTACACATGTTTATAGTAAACCTATTCAATTAAAAACCGTGTTTATCAATAAACTCTGTTTTATAAATAATCGATACCTGTGAATTTAACTTTTTCATTCAAACTTTATTAAAAACTTAATTTTAAAGCCTACCTAATCGACTTCATACTTTAAACTTTAAGAAAAATTTATATATATGAGATATATTATAGATAAACTTACAATAAACTTTACTCAGCGATGTTATATAAACTTCTAGATATACAAAAGTTCTATACTAAAGTTTGTAATTAATATTAAACTTTATTATAAATCCGTTTCCATATCCACTAAACTTTATAAGCATAACAACTTGGATATCGTGTACACTAAAAAACTATCCATCGACAAGAAACTCATTACACAATCAAACTTTTTATTATATAGACTTTTATATTAACTATATATAAATCTGTGTACTTAAAAGGCTTGGGGTTTCCTCCACCCCAAATACAAACGGGAACATCATAAAATGTTTTACATATAAAGTTTATATAAATGAATTATTAAATAAAAAAAATAAAAATCGTTTTTAACACTTAAAATTTTAGTGAATAGAGTTGTTCATAATAAAAAGAAGTTTGATCATATAAGTTCCTAAATATTTATACGAGTCCGACAACTGCTTGTAGCAACTAATACTGATCTGAATATATCTATACGATGAAAGTTTTTTTGTAAATGGCAAACGTTCATAGTCAATAACACCTCCATGAAATCACACATTTTACATTAAACTTCTCAGTCACAATAAAAAACTTTCAATTAAACTTTTTACATCCCAACATCTCGTACACAGTAAATCTTTCTACTGAAACTTACCAATAACTTTATATAAAGGTGATGTATAAAAAAAACCGTATTTATCAAACCTTATTTTAAAACATTAACTAAATGCTTATCTATAATGAGAACTTTAATTAACTTCTTATATAAATACTATTATACATAAACCCTTTTACTCATAATCTTTTATTATAAACACTTTTACCAGTGTTAAATATCTTTACAAAATCTTTTTACATACAAATCATATTACAAGGTAAAACTATATACCTATGTTTATGCTATTATTTAAAACTTAGTTATTTTAAATCACATTATACATCTAACCTCTTCTACATAAATTTTATCTATAATAACTTCAATAGTAATACAACGTGCTAGATATGTAATCGTGATATACGTTACACAGACTAAAATTTATATAAAGCTTTAATAATAAAGAGCTATATTACAATAAAACTTTACATCAAGAGCCTTTTATATAAAACTACAATAACTTTTATCATTAACAATTATACATTTTATACTTTACATACAAACCTTATTCATACTATGATGAGAACTTACAAGTAGAACCTTTAACTTAAACTTTATATTAAACCTTAAAGTAAACTTTTATATTAAAAAACATGTGAGCTTGTACAATAAACATTATACATAACCTTATGTTGATACATATAACATTAGTACATAAAACGTTATATCTAACCTTGTTACTTTAAATTTACATAAAGTATATTAATAAGATAAACTCTACATAAACTTTATGTAAACCTAAACTTTACATATAACTTTACATAAAGACACTCTTAACATAAACTTATCGAAATACTTTTTACTGTAAACTTTCTATACTCCAACTTAAGTCTTACATTAAAAAACGTGTGGATATAACAAACAGAGATGCTACAAATCGTAACATTACCACAGACCTGTAGTATAAAACATGTACGAACAGCCTATTACATAAACTTAGTACCATTTTAAACATTTACAGTAAAACTTTTAATACTTAAAGTTACTCTAATAACAGAGCCTTTATTAATAACTTGCGTTATATCAAACTTAACCCACAACTCTCTCAAGTATAACTTATGAGAAATTAACTTTATATACAACTTTACAATAAACAGTTATACAATACAAGCTCTTTTTATTACTCAAACTATGACTAATAACGTTACAAAATCTTCTGACATCAACTTTTAATAAAATTTAAATAAACTATATTTCATACTTCTAAAATGAGACTTAATATTACAATTTTTACAAATTTATAAATTATAAAAAACTATATATAACTTTATATAAACTTTATATAAACTTGAATAATAAACTTATACTATATAAAATCTTTGAGTATAAGATATTGATTAGACGACAATAGAACTTATATAAACTTGTAAACGGACTCGGCTATGTATGAGTTATATTAATTTTTATATAAAACTTGTACTTAATAACTCTGATACTATCAAAAACTTATATAAACTTATACATTAAATTTTACATAAAATTTAGTTAAAAACTTATCATTATAAGCACATTAAATAATAATTGTATATAAACTTTATATAAATTTTATATATTAAACTTTTTTATTAAAATTTGATTACTTCTTTTACATAAACAAATAACGTACCTTTACTAGAAACTTGTACCTCTGAAAACTATTACATAAACATTTGAGCACTGAAATTTCCTATTGAAGACTTTACATCACAAACTACATGAGCAATAAAATATCTTAAATTTCATAATCAATAAATTAGAGACTTATAAATTCAATTTTACATCAACTTCTAAACATGTTGTTCTTTCAAGTCTGCTATCTATAATCATTTAACTATAAAGTTTTATCTAAACTTTTAACATTAATTTACATAAGGCATCATACTTAAGAATTTGATTAACTTTCTTTGTGTTCAACATTATACTGAAACTTATTACTGGAATGGGTTTACAAATATCTGTATACATGAAACTTTTACGAGTAAACTCTTATTGTATATTAACTTGATAAATCAACGACTCAATCAGCACACGAAATGTTAGGATACAAAGTTTTAACAAAATTACACATTATATATAAAAATAACTTTCAGTGTTAGGATACAAAGTTTAAAACCAAACTATTTATTTTATACTAAGTATTACTATCTTTTACAGTTACATACAACTTTTACAAGTATTACAATAATTATATATAACTTGATATGAAATCTTTGTCCAAAAGAAATTTTTATATAAACATCATCAACTGTATCATATATCTTGACATTTACTTTACATAACTTTATGATAATAACTTTAAAAACTTAATATAAACAATTTATTCGGAAACTTTATATAATAATTATGTTAAAATTAATATTAATAACTTTATATAATAACTTATATATATAAACTTTTATATAAACCTTTATTATCAGTCTTTTACATAACTTTTACATAAACTTTATAAATAAACTTTTTAACCATCAAACTTTACAATAAACATTATATATTAAACTTTAAATAAACATTTATAATAAAACTTACATAAACTTTACATAACTTAATATAAACAATTATACATAAATATTATATATCGAAAACTTACAATTAACTTTACAATATAAGTATATATAACTTTACATAAACTTTATAGTAACTTTATACATAAACTTACATAAACTTTACATAAAACTATATACATAACAACTTACTGGTAAACTTCATAAATAATATAAACTTTATATAACTATATATATAAACTTTTACACATAAACTATTTAAATTATAACTTTACATTACTTTATATATAAATACTTATATATAATATTTATATATTAACTTTTATATTAAACTTTTAAACATATAAACTTATATCATAAATACTTTTATATAATATATAGGAAAATAATCTATACATAAACTATTTACATATAAGTTTATAATAAACTTTAAATAAATAAACTTTACATGAAATACTTAAAAACATAATCTTTATATCAAATAATAATCTATTAAATAAACTTATATAAATCTATTACATAATCATTTATAATAATTAATTAAATAATTTATATATATATTATAAACATATATATATATATTAATATAAACTTTATTTAATAAACTTTATACATTAAATACTTTTATACAAAAAAAACTTTTACTATATATAATACTTTTATTATTAATTAAATATACTATATATTAAATTTATCATATTAACAATTTTTAAGCTTTGCTCTCCCCCACCCCCTATCTTAGGCAATGAATGGACGACGCCCATGCATATCATATCATATAATACTAATTTAGATAGAGCAAGTATTAAGAAACGTTAACATATAATAATATTAGATCAACTTTTATGACTTGCAAAATTCTATATTCATCTTACAAACTGAGAATAAGATATATTCTCTTTTACTAAAGTTAATGAGAAATGTTTACGTAGCTTTTTATTTTTTTTACTTGCCTTTATTTATGGACCAATTATACTAAAATTGATCATAAAGTATTAATACTACTCAAGTAATGACTTAATACCATCTAATAAATTATTTATTAATTTTATATAAATACTCTTATAGCGAAAACAGTCTTTTCAGTTTATAAACTATTTTATTTAATGATTTTATACATGATTTATTTGCCATTTTTACAAATCAAATCAAATTATTAGCTATTATATACTTACTCTCATGGTCAATCCTTTAAATTATTATTATTATTTATTTATTTGAAAATAAATTATATGTTATTATTTAAACTATTTATACTCATATATTAAATACTTATTTTCCATTATTGCCAGCTTTTTATATTCGCTAATCTTTACCATAATATCTTTTATTTTTTCAATGGAATATAGCCAAGGTTGCATAAAGTTGTCTTGGTGTAGCTTTAACATATCATACTTAAGATCACTATAAACATGTTTAACCTTTAAAATAATGTTCAACACTTTTTTAATGAAATTTACGTTCTTCTTCAGAGCGTACCTTAATAGCAGGTATGACCTCATATGTCCTCAATCTAATAGTATAGATTTAAAGTAATAAACTTACTGTTATTAATAACATGTGTGAGCACTTATCAACGTGTATATTTTATATTTGATATTTATTAATATAATACCTTTATGACTGAGTGTAGATTGCCCTTGACAATTTAATAGTTATATAGAAGTTATTAATATAAAACTATAGTATTAGAGAGAGACGTTTGTTCGAGAATTAAATTGGTCTTGTAGATATATTATTTAACCCTTGCACCAATATAACAGCTTACTATATCATAGTAAATTCAAGAGCTCAAATTACAATAAATGATACTTAATACAATTTACAAGTAAATCTTCTCACGTATATCTTTTCTAAAGTTTAATATATTTTTATTTACATATATGTCGTTCTACGCTCGATAATATTGAACTTATAAACTTTACCCAGTATAAATAGCTACACGATATAATTTTTCAGATGAACATTAAATCGTGAAACCGCGTTATATTTTCATATTAACCTTTTAGCGATTTTAACATCTTCTATTTTGAATATAACAAACCTTAATACTCGAATAAACTGTCTAGCTCATTGTGAATGAGAGAGCCTATCGTTGAATCTATGGAGAATATACAACAAGCAAATACTATAAAAATATTTAGATCAGCTTACTACTTGGACTTTAAATTCCAATATATATAAATTGTGTTAATTAAAAATACTATCCTACTTATTATTTTTGCAATAATTATTTATATATTAGAACTTTTGGAAGAAATTGAATATATATCAAATATGAACTAGACTTTTTTATTATAATATCTTGTGATATATTAAACTCTGTATATAAAACATTATACATTTCAATAAACTCATTATAAAACAGCCTTCCTACCACAGTAACACACGTCACCATAAATTTTTACTTTTAGTAATCTGTTTACAATATCATATCTTCGATATAATGAGCACACGTTCATATAAACTTTTCGTGACTAAAACTTGCAACGAGTGAGAAATCAGCACCGTTACAGAATTTCAGTAATATAAATTTATACTCTATACAGAATCGCGTTGAGCCATATTATACACTATCGTATTTT
Organism: Trachelipus rathkii; assembly: GCA_015478945.1. Classification (NCBI taxonomy): domain Eukaryota; kingdom Metazoa; phylum Arthropoda; class Malacostraca; order Isopoda; family Trachelipodidae; genus Trachelipus; species Trachelipus rathkii. Next base: position 1,678 of record JABUQX010076878.1, on the reverse strand, counting down.
TGAACACTACATAATCAAGTTTAGATAAAGACTTTACATAACATATAATATACACGAGAATCTGCCTCATAAATATCTAAATCTTCACGATAAACCTATTTTCTATTTAATACGTTATATAAATGTCTCAAATAATCAGAAAAAACTTACTCACTGATAGCACTTTATATAAATCTATTTTTAATACAGTATTTTCTCTTGACTCTTTTAATAAATTATATATACATAATACATTATAGATTATAATGTATATTTATGCTTATACAGCAATAGGCTTAAAGAATGATTATTTAGACAAATATATAGGTTTATTGTTACCCTCTTTAATAAATAATATGTTTATCAAACTTTCTTTTCTCCAAAAATTGAAAATGAAATGAAACGAAACGAAATTTTATTGGTGAAATAGACTTAATACGTATAATGTGATTATACAATAAAAAAATGTTAATACACTAATACAATTATAATGCATTCAATGAAACATTTATAGCATAAGAATAATTTATACAAGTGTTAATGAGCTTTTACTGTTTAGTATTGATTTATCAGATGAGTAAATACAATATTTTAAAACGTGTAGTTTATCAATACGACTTCTTACCAATAATTTTATACTCCATAACATTATATATAGAGACTTTTATATACGTATTTGTGTCCAGAATATCACACAATATTGTACATAATGACTCAAGCAGAGCTTAGTAAAACTTTTTATTATTGATAAGTGTTACATCATGCATGTTTCAGGTAAACTTTTCTTTCCTCAAGACATTAGATTCAATATAATGTAGAGTTTCCCGTGACTAACTAATACTTTTACTCTGGTTAATACTTTTTACATATAAAATACTCATTATATTCACTCAATATACATCTTTTCATAATGGTTGTTACATTAAAAAGTTTGTGATCAAAAACAAATTTATATTTTCTTTTTAAAGATACTTTTTACACTTTTAGCCTATAATAATACGTTTTAACTTAATAACTGTTATGTGTAAAATTACATTATATTGAGTAGATATCTATCATATAAATTACTACAATAACATCGTGTTAGTATAATACATTTATAACCAGCCTTCTTTAGAAAACGTAAATCTTTTTTATTCATTGAATTGAGTTTCAATAAGGTTAAATATACATTTAAACATGTATAATTTAAAAGTTTAGAAATACAGTTTTATCTATTAAAAAACATTATACATAAAACGTTGTAACATATAATAAAGCTATCATAATTTAAAGTTGTATTAAATAAACTTTCTACTATATAATAGACAGTTAACCCCTCCTGAATCATATTAGATTCTTTCATAAGAACTATTTATGCTCCTTTGAATATAATACTAATTGTATTAGTCCTAATAGACATTAACATCACGCTCTTCTTGTGAACTTTTAAACTTGTTTAACCTACACATTAAACTTTACATTTAAAGTATTTATTAATTATTTATTATGTCGACGAGCTTAATAAATACTTTGTAATGTGGTGAAAGAGACTTTAACAGTAATAAGGAATGATTACATGTTAGAACTATGATCCATGAGGAAAAATCATTTCAAAAGAAATGTGAAGAAATTCTTTCACTCTATAATCATCTCATCTGTTTATCAAACTTTTGTATTAATTAAATATCATTAATATATTTAGAAACTCTATCATCAC
>JABUQX010076877.1:0-31179 GCA_015478945.1 Trachelipus rathkii | reverse complement strand
TAGATGAATTATATTCAACTAATATATAATAATATAAATATATTATATATATATATATATAATATATATATATATATATATATTAATATATATATTATATATATACCGGTTATATATATATATATATATAATATATATATATATATATACTTATATTATATAGATGAATATTATCACAGAAATAGAAAGAAAAGATAAAGAGAAAGAAAATAAAAGAAAAAGAAAATGAAAAAGAAGAAATTAATATTAGGGAAAATGAAAAAAGTGAAAAAGAAACAAAAAGATAATGTATAATAAAAAAAATATTGAAAGGTGTGGAAAATAATGTTAGGGAAGAATAAAAGGATAAAAAGAACAGTAATAAAAAATTGTAAAAAATATATATAAATGCGATAAGGAAAGATGAGGTGAATAGAAAAAATAAGAATAAAAAATAAAAAGAACAGAATTTCGCGACATTTTTAATTAAGAGAAATAAAAACTACGAATAATGAAAATAAGATGATAAAATAAATTAATAAATTAATAATGTTACATAATTATATACTCACAATGATACATATACATACATATTAAATAAAATGTAAAATGAAAAAGTAAAGATAATAAAAAGATAAAGTAGAGAATACTACAAAAATGATTTATATTAATAGATTCAAAAGAACATTAACATGAAAGGGTTTCTCAAGAAAAAAAAAACAAAAAGGATAATTAATTCTTTTGACTCATGAATAATATTAAAAAAAGGAATGAAGAAAAAAAATACGTTCATATAACTAACAAATTTTATTTTTGTAATATTATAAGAGATAATTATTGAATTAGTAATGAATAAGAAGAAAGGAAAGAAGTATAAAGAGTAAAATGGCCGCAACTGCAATCTCCACAAAAGAAGTCATCTTCAATGAAACTTTTTGAACAAAAAGTTATAAGAAACATATAAACTGAAACATTTAAACAAATGTTTTGTAACCGTACTTTTAGGATCAACTGTCAGCGTAAATGAAATAAACACTTTCACGGAGGTGTTCTATAAAACTCACGAATTGTTGAACCCTGATGTTACAGTACGTTCAAGAGGTGTAATGGAAAAATGCTCTATATGTGTGCAGCGTTTGCAACATGCTAAATTGGATGCGAAGAAGTTTTAATGGAGCATTTGCCGCTTAAAGATAATAAATTTTAAATAACTTATATACATGATAACTAATTAATGATCTAGATATGCGAATTGCTTATTTACTCAATTTTATATATATATTAATATCAGGAGCGGCTCATGACATGGTGCTGAGAAGCATGAAGCATCAACAGAAGAAGCACATCATTAATAATATATAATATACGCTGAAAATATATATTATATTAATTTATCGAGAGATATAATGCTAGCTTTACACAATCAAGCAAAGTATATTAGGTCCTTGGTCATGCTTTACAACCTCCTGAGAGTGCCTGATGTATAACCTGTGCTAGCTATTTAATATTACTAATAAATATTATAATATAGTAGTATAAAGAATAAAACCAAAAATCCTTGGGGGAAATTTATCGTGGAGTCCCTCCTGTCCTATAGCTCATAATATATAAACATTAAAGGAATAAAAGTTTTGTTTTGAACTATCTTGCAAAAATCAGAAACCTATGAAATTATATCTTTATCTAAAATGTTCCCTATTAAATATATATATTAATATATATAAATATCGAATATATTATATACACAAAATATAATATTAAGTACTGTCTACGGGGGGCATAAATAAATAAATACTGATGAATCATTACATATAATCGAATTCTTCGATTCAAATACGTCCTAAAATGTATAAGGAAATATCCAACTCTGTACTAAATATTGAAGAATTTGATTTTTTTAATCTTCCACTTACGCAAAATAATGATAATAACTGGAATAAAGTAAATATTCACGAACCTGAATAGACAAGGTAATAATTTATATATAACAATAATTTTACATCTACTACATAATAATAATAATTTTAAAATAATAATCACCATTTAATAATATATTATATTAATTAAATTCAATCAATAATACCATAAGATACTAATCAGGAGATACACTCAATAAATTTATAATAGAGTAATAATAAAATATAAAATTATACGTAATAATAAATAATATGATAATCACTAAGAAGAAGAAGAAGAAGAAAGTACAGAATGATATACACGCAAGCAAAAGATAGAGACCGAATGATCAAAGACGCAAAAAAACACCTAAGAACAAGAAAATCAGAAAAAATAGTATATACATGAACAGTAGAGAGAAAGAACTAAGAAAGCAAAGAAACATCAATAATAATCGAATAATAATAAACGAACAATGTATCCAATTAAATAACACTGATAATAGTACATTTAGCTAAAAAAATTCTACGCATATTGACTCGACATTTATGAAATAGCAGGAATAATTACTTTGACAGTCGCTACTCTAACTATAACTAATATAAAAAGTAGCCTATTACCGGAAAAATGAAATATTCACATTAAAAGCTATTAACCACGTGAACGGGAGAATAATGCACTGTCCTAGTATAATATAAAATACATTCAAAAAATATATCAACTCTATAACATAAGTAATTGAAAATTATAATAATATATGAGAGAGAGAGTTATAATCCAATGAATTAGATGGGAGTATCAACATAAGGGAAAAAATGTAATGGAGTAATAAAAATAATGGAGAGGAGAGAGATGAAAGTATAAACATAGGAACATCAGATAAGATGAGGAATTAACCAGAGAGTAGGAAAGATGAGAAAATTTAACCCATCAGAGATCACCAAAATAACATCCACAAATAAAAATACCACACCAAGTACTATAACATAACACATATAAAACGTAACTCGAGGTAAAAACTAGGGAAGCATAAAATCAAACTAACGGAGAAATAAAACTTATAATAAAGAGAACATTAACCTACTAAACATAAAGAGTCACAGTGACAATTAATAAATAATAAATTAATAGAGATAATTTGTAAGATAGATAAATATATAAATAGAAAGATACATATAATAATATCAACTTTATATATCAAAATTAATGAAATATAAAAAATTAAAAAATAAAAAATAAACAATAAACACAAATAAATAAAAATAATTTTTCTATATCTTTAATAATAAAAAAATGTTATAAAAAATTTGACACACAAATATATAATAAATAATTTAAATATAGGTTTAATATAGAGTCTTTAGATAATAATTAAATTTTTTTGTGAGAAGCTAGATTCTCTATATATTAATTATAACAATAAGAAATAATGAAGTAATCTTGAGCAACAAGGCCACCAACAAACAAAAAACAACAATAAAAAATACATAATGTCACATCCAACACAATAAACAAACAATACATCAAAATAAAAAAACAAACATACAAACAAATATAAAACTAAAACAAATAAATACATAACACTAACAAGTCAAAAATTATATAAACTCAATAAAGATGTTGAGGATTTAATAATACATACATAGCCACTGACGACATCTCCTCGGTTCAATTAACTCCTAAAACATACTTAGAAACCAATGAACTTATTGGTTTCCTCATTTTATAATTTCACACTTAATTCAATTACACTTAACAAATAATCTAAAATAGATTATTTGCCAAATATATAACCTAAAATAAGAGACAGTATAATCACGAGTCACCATATGATAAATGATCCACTTACATTACCATAACTCAACAGTGGATCAATAATACATATGGGTCGAAATAAAGATAAAAATACTCAGAATAAAGTAACGATACCACCCGTCTTAAGCATTCCTCATTGTTTACTCCATATGCTGCTGACCCTCCTTGAATGTTAACTGAACACATATTCCCGATAATATTACTTATTATGCTAAATTCAACCACTATATCTACCAATAGAATCACATTAACATAATAGAGACACAAAATGACATAATATATATTATAATTATATAAGTAACTATGCACACTTTAAAATAAGCTATAAATGAATAGAGTATTAGAAGAGAGATATCGATCTCACACAGTAATCTGACATTAAATAGATGATAAATGATGAGGTTGCTTCGTGAGCGTAAAGTTACTTAAACCTATAAGTAGTGTAATCAATAAGATTTACCTATCTTATGTGAGTCTAATCCTTAATAACATTATCACTTATTTCCTCAACTTCCTGATTGAAATAAAGAAAACACATCGAGAAAGACACTATTTAATTTTTATTTTAAAAACATAAGAAAAACCGAAGGCGTGTAGCATCTGCTGCAAAACTAATTATAAATCTCCAAGCAATAAAAAGATTTACCTAGAGTTTATAACGTTTTATAGTTTTATTTCCCTAGTCGGGACTCGCCTGATACCTACCAATATCTTTCACGATTCTGTTATGCATTTAGTAACTACCTTAATCCACCTTCAATGAGTGAATAATAGGATTTACAAGCTAGTGTATCGTATACGTTTATTTATACCCAATCGACTACTACTAAGACTGTATATGCTATTTATATTTAGTGTGCATAAAACAGAGAGTGTTATTATGTAATGTTTCAATCACTAAAAAAGACTTCTTTAACATGTAATTTGAGAGGCACACTCATCGCAGTCGATCAACGATTGTAGCATATGGTGAATGTCGAGTGATAAATAATAATTTCACACATCTTGCCGCACAAAAATATTGTAAATCATACCAACCCCACTACGAGAGCAAATATCAAAATTTTTAATTAAGAGTAGAGAGCGACCAAAATAAATAAGCAACGTGCCTCTTCCCTAAACCAGGTATCCGTATCAGTTACAGTTTACAATAACCAATGCAAAAACAAGTGCAGAAAGTAACTTGGAGAAGTGTTTAATTTTTAACATCAACGATGTCGAGAGACAAATCGAGTCGATAGCTAGGAGTGAGTATGTTCTATTCACCCTATCAGCTCCCAATATTTCTTTATTACATACCTCCTCAACAAGGCAACCCTAAAGGCTACACGTATATTAATGAGGCCATCACAATATAGACACATAGATCTTATACCACCCTCACATAGACAATCTGGGCTAAATCCAACGACAGAGTATATTCTTCCCTCATTTACGCACACCACTATAGAGTAGAAGCGCATATTTACTATCTCCGAGCAATTTCTAGCCCGTAGAATACGCAAGAGAGAGAAAGTTTTCCAACTGAAAACAAAGGATGTGAATATGTGTTTGTGCTCACAATTGCCATTGATACGTCCAACACTGTACTTTTTCAAAAATATCACAACAAAGCAGGCCTTTAGGCGAGATCCAATCTCGCGCGAGTTCATAAGACAGACTTGACCTATCGAGAACAAAACCCACTAACTCTTGAAATATCTCTTATAGTTTCTCAAAAACTGAAAATTTTCAGAAAAACATAAAATGTTTTTTTATATATTCATTCTCTTAGAGCATTAATAGAGCTTTGGCAAATAGCACTAATCTAAATTACCTGAACCACTAATAGACATAATGCTCTCATATCCTCTATATTAACCCTTCCTACTTCCTTAGATGTAAGAGTTACTTTTCCTACAAAATTTAATATAAAACACTTTTTTGTAGTTTAATTCATTTAAAATAAATTCTGGCCTTTCCTGCACAAATCTTATTTTCATAATTCTTGTTACCTCCAGACTCGATCTGTCTTCAACCAACATGTTTATACTCAATATTCACTAAGTTATGAAGAGTAATCGCTATGCCTTCGAGAGCAAACTTAATAATGATAACAAGATTAACTAATATCCATAGACTTTCTTTCATATCGCTAAATAAAGCACTTTATATTAAGCTTAAAACGTGAAAATGTTTAGCACTATAATAACTATACACTTCTACACTCATCAACTAAGCCATTCAAATAACTATTTATCCACAATTTCATATTTTGAATATAAATATCAAACACTTAAATTTAGACAGAAACTCATAAGAGCATTGTTAGTCTTTTTCTATTTACTGCAATAATCACCTGAAACATAGTACAAATAGCACAATATCACTATGCGTCATAAAAAGTTCATATTATATAAATATTACCTTTATAGAGATAAACAATAAAGGTGTACTTTATAAATTAAAGATTGTCCCTCATAAAATACAAATCACAACTATATTAGTAATATACAATACTCACTCCAAACTACAACCTCTTTAGATAAATAGCTTGCAGGTAATTAATCCCTAAGTACTCATTTACTACACTTGAATCCTCCTATAACTCTTTTAATCTAAATAATTATATTTTACCAAGCTTATACATTTATCTTAATAAATGAGATATTTACTATTATATTGTAACTAGTACACCTGTACGCCATACAGTATTAATTTAAAATATATGCCAACACAGTTGCAGTTTACTACATAAAGATACGAATAATCTCTCTCTCTAGTATTCTCTCATACTAGCTAGTATCTATTCATATATAACTACTATTTATTATATATATATATAATATATCTCTCCTCCTCGGAACTCTTTCGCTTTAAATACAGTGAATGTCTAAATCTCTCCCGATACTATCTATCCTCCGCAACTGGCGTCGATCTGCTATCTTCGCATCTCTTTCTTTTCCTGATTCACTTCTACACGGCAATATTTACGAGTCGACAATCAGGGTTTCGCCCTATATAAGCCTTTTCTCTCTTTACTTTCTTTTCTTAAAACTATAAGCGCAATACCTCCATGAAGAACTCTGCTGGAGAGCATGTCAAAGACGTTTCAGGGTCTCTCGGCCTCAGCGGGGGACGACGGGGGGGGAACTTCGTCCCCCCCTCTGTCCCCACCCGTCGGCTCGAGCCGCCTTAATAAAATAAATAAAAAAAAAAATGAAAACAAAATTAAATATAAAAATACAACCATGATATAAAAAGCAACAATGTGGCAACTTTTTTCTCTTCTTCTATTGGAGTTTTAGTTAAAACGTCACAGTGTAATGGTTAGATCGATCTAATTAGTTCAGTAATAAATTGTACAGATATATGTTTAGCATGCCATTTTATGTAACATCCTTTTATAATGGGCCAAAAGCCGCGCCTCCATAAATAATACCACCTAGACAGCGTACTTATCCCAAAAGTAGTATTACTTAAAATCTAGTATGAGTGGTACATCGAATATAATAAAAATGAGAAGAATCAAGAGTGATTATCTATCACCATTATTTATAAAATACCAAATATAAATTTGAGATCTACAAATTATTTACCCCATAAATATAAAATAATCAACTACCACCCTGGATATATAGGCTATTCACTGATACAAATAGTATCTCTTAGTGATCATATAACCTAACCTAGTATAATAATATAATGGATATCCCATTTTGTAGAACCACCAATATTCACGCTAATTCTCTGGGTATCTTATCTGCTGACTTAACCAAGATAAAGCGCGTGATCAAGACATTTTTTTTTTAAATATTACCCAAATCTAAAGATTAATCAATATAGCGATCATTGCTGAATACTTACACTATATATATATATATATAATATTAAAATGTAAAACATTCCACTAAATATTCTCGCACCCTATTATTACTTAATCTGCTTGACTTGGCATGAGATTGACTTGAGTAAATTAATCCAGACTTCCTACAATCAGATTAAATATTAACATTAGTAAATAAATATTGTAGCTACTATAATTTAATTACTATTTTTTCTTATTATAGTCTAACAAATATAAGAGGATTACTTATGGTAAGCTGAACTCAATTTACTTCGAACTTGGTGGAGAAATTTTGAGAATAATTTTATTAAATGCAAGTTAAAGCTCAACGCTTAACGTGGAATATTGAAAACCTAGGAACTTTCGCTTAAAAAGGATGTTAACCGAAATATATATTGAAAGGTTTTAATAATTATTGTTAATCGTATTTAATTTCTCCTCCTGTTTTTGTTTAAATTTAATGAATAAAAAATTAGTACAAGAGAGAAAAGAGTTTAGTAATTTTATTATTATGTACTTTATTTATTCTTAATTCTAAAAATATAAACAGCAAAGAATTAATATTTAGCCCAGAGAGTCATATTAGAGTTCAGGGAGTCTCTTACACGGCCTCAGCGGGAGATAACCTGCGGGGGGACTATCGTTACCACCCCAATCTGTCTCACCAGTCGAAGCTATCGGAGCGCCCTTTAATAAAATGAAAATATAAATAATATTAAATAAAAATTTTTTCTAAAGACCATAATGTAACAGTACTATAATTAAAATTGAAAACTGTGATATCACTAACCTAAACCTCAAAGCCTCAAACTATAAGATAGATATATATATCTCTCTATACACTACCTTATAGGCCATGTTATAAAATCGTTAAACCCACCAACCGTATCACACACGATAAGCACCTTGTATTACCGAACCTACAACCTCTAGTATCTTCCACCGCGAGGTAGTTCGCGAAGAAACCGATAATAAGATGTTGTCGATATGCTAGGGCTCCGCACCTCTCTTATAATGTAAACTATACCTTTTATTAAAAAAATAAAAGATGCACTATATATATAATATATATTAAAATATATATAATTAATAATATATATATTATATCATATAATATTAAATATATATATATATAATATATAAATATATAATATATATATTATATTATATTAATATTAATTAATATATATAATATATAAATATATATATATATATATATATATAGCTCTATGTATGTAGTTATCTGCTTCCAAGTTAATGCATTTAAATTATACCATTTTTATTTAATAACCTTAACGTTTAATACCTAGAAATTATAAAATTTACAATAGCTCAAAGTGTTTTATATAGGCTTTTTTTTATTATTAAACACTTGCATAGTAATAATATAATAATTAATTAAAATATATAAATATAAATTACTTTAAAGTATGAGATTTAATATACATGCAAAAAATAATCTTGAGTAATTCGTTTATGTCTTACTAGATTTTAAACTTATTTTATTATAAATAAATTTTATTAAAGGTGTGAAGCTCTTTAATTTATATTACTATAGTTTATATATATTTTGAAACTCTTAATTTCATTATAATTTTCACTTTTATTGAAAATGTGTTCGAATCCATTGCATATCAGTATAATCTATAATGTAAAGATAATGGTTGTGCGAACCCCAGAAGAGCGACAGTTGTCAATAATGACCCCGAATGTATTATAATAATATTATTATTTGGGGAGTATATACCCGAATTTAGGGGTTATAAAAATTTATCTATCCCTATTGTTTTATTTTATTAAATAAATATTAGTAATATAATTTATAAATTATGAGAGAATAGTTAATAGTTATACTTTAATATAATTAAAGTTTATTAACAGGTAATTAAATATTAAATTTATAAAATGTTTGCCACAAATTATTACTTGTTTTTACAAATATATCGATGTAGTGTATAATCAACATTTTATAATATTATACTAACAATATTATTAGAAATTAATTATATAAAATGATTAGACTCACATGTATATATATGATATATAATATCATCTCTATTATTAACTCACCGAAATGGATTTTACTTAAACCATGATAATAATTACTTTGAGTACTTATGATGCCTAAGTAGCTCCAAGTCCAATATGGATTATAGGGCCTCGCATAGATATAGCCATATAACATTTATAAAATATATTCACCTCTCTTACATATATTAGTGTACTTATTTTTAATCTACAAAGTGTTTTAGAAAACTAGTTTTAGATAAAATGTCTCAATCAATACAGGCATGAAATTTATACCTTTCTTATTAACGTAGGACATTATTTATATTAATGGTGGCTAACAGGATGAGGTATGGAAGTCAAGCCCCCTTACAAAAGTGCACTGTACAATTATGTTGGGGATAAAGCTCAAAATTGATTAGACAAAATTTGTCCATTTTTAGAAACTGGAATAAAGATTATCAATTATCTAAGATATATATATATATATATAATTATTATTATAATATTAATATTAAATTTATTAATATATTTAATATATATTATTTATATATTATATATATAATATTTAATAATATTAATATCTATATATATTATATTAATTAATATATATAATATATATATTAATATATATATATATATATATATATATATATAGAGTATATATAATTAATATTATATATTATCGAGTATATATATATACATGGCGACTATCTACCAGCAACTTTTTACTCTCACCTATTTACTAGTGTCTACCTATCATATTATATCTACTTATCATCTCTCTTGCGCCAACAGTTCCATATACTTTAATCAGCCCAACACACGTGACCGGGAGGTCGATCAAAAATAATATAAAAATTTCACAGTAGCATCTTATGATAACCTTAAATTAGATGTTTTACTAGGGGCGAGAAGTGAAATATTTAATATTTTTATTTTTTTATTTTTTACCTAATCGAATACTATGGAGAAATTAGTTTAAGAGGTTAGGTTAGGTATACAAAATATGACGAATTTAGGTTCTAAAGGTCTGGTCCAATAAAAAAAAAAAATAATTTCATTTCGCCATCCCTCATAAAAAGAGCTTAACTGTTGAAATTTAATTTTTTTTGAATTTCATCTGAGCCCCCGTTCCGTGTGGGCGTTTATAATAATTTCAATGAATTATTGTCCATATATATAAATATAAATATATATATATATATATATATTAAATTATATATTAAATAATATATATATATAATATATATATATATATTATAATTAATATATTAAAATATATATATTTATATATAATTAATACCATAATATATATATAAATATAAATTATATTTATATAAGATATTTGAGTTAGTATATCCCTAATTATTATATATATCAATCTATTATATACTAGTTCTCTTATATTTAGAATATATAATGGTTTATATAGTGATAAATTATAATATTGATTATATCACTATATAATTATACAAAATTCCAGATATTAATATGAATAATTATAATATATTATATTAATTATTATATATTAAATACCCTTAAAATAATGGGCATTAAGTAAACAAGTTAAAATGTTTTATTTAATTTTTATTTTCACTTAAGTTTAATAATCATATAGTGTTTTATTATTACTTTAGATTATTATAAGGGAGAAATAAAATAATAAAACTATGTAAAAATAAATTGAATAAATAGAGTTTATATATTAGTATATTGTAATAATTAAGCGTATTTTTTTCAGGTAAAAAATTTATTGTCAATTTATTTATTGAGAGGCCACTAGAGCCCTGTACCAATTTATAATTGATTATAAAAATTAAGAAGTTATTCAATGGCTAGATAGATATGTACTTAACACTTTTCATTAAATTTTACCCAATCTATTCTCATTTATGAAATTTTGAATGTTATAATGTATATTTATATATTTGACAAGAATATATAATGACCTAATTTTATTCAGAAAAAAACTCTCGTTCACACATATCACTCTTGCTAAATTTATAGAAAGATACTGTCGTATCATTTCCACACTACATATAATAATTAATATACTCGTGCTCATAATAGTACACGAGTAATCAGATATACAGAGTATATGTAGGTATATTCGCCATATTATTAAATATATAATATATATATATTATATATATTAATATTATTAATATATAATATATATATAAATAATTTATACTATATATATATATATATAATATATATATAACATTTAGAAACTGGAAGTATCCAAGAAGAATTACTAACTACATCTAGAATGTCTACAATGCTACTAACATTAAAGTTGGAGGTTTAAAAAAATGTTTACAGTGAAGTATAGATATGATGTTAATATACCCCAGTATATATGTAGACAAATACTTACAACATTTAATTCACGAGACTAAACTAAGGTGAATGTTTTAACGAAAAATTACCTTTTAAAGTACTTTTGAAACTGAATATCGACAATTATTAACACCTTTAAATTTTCTTAATATCTTAGAAAGATAGGGCTAAAACATGAATGCAAATGCGATATAGCATCACTAAAATACATTGTAAACCAATATCCGATATATCATTGTAACGTTAATTATTCGCATGAAAGTGTTGTAATAGGATATTTCTGAGCGCGTATAAAAGTTTAATATTATTTCGCATCTCAGAAACATTATGATAATCCATTATATGACACGAAAGTAAAAAAAAATCTATATCAAGAGTTTTCATTTTATTTACGCACATTATGACATATGGATATTGTATTTTTCTCATATCCATATTAACGCAATTCTATAGGGATATAAATATTATAAGTCAAAAAAGATACTAATTATATTAACTTTATTTTCCCTATATCTGATTTAAGGAATGTGTACACAATCTGAGACGTCCAAGTATCGAAATATAGAGACGAGCGGGTTGCGCGGAGAATAAAAGCTATACACCTAGCATAGCACACGAGGTCGGCGAGTACACATTCTGAGTTGAGAAGGCCGATAAGAGACGCCCGAGATCTCACTTATAACCTACATTACTATATTATTAGTCACTATAAAAGTTTATATACTCATCCATAATATAAATGGTTAATTATTACTAATACTCATATTATGAGCTTAAGTTAAAAGTAAATTATACTATATCATGTAATAATTTTTGTTAGAGCATTCCAAATTATACTTTCCTTGGTATTTTTATACCAAAGGAATAACTATAGTAGGTACATACCGAGTCAAATAAGATATGGCAGGAGTAATTACGGGTCTATCTCGAGAGCTCTATACTCATGTATGAGGACGACGGGGATGATATTTATGTACCCTACCCTTCTTGATCCTATACTACGTTACGGGTCGAGCCCCTAAATGGGGAAATAAATTATTATAAAAATATGTAACAACATTTTCACTATATATAATTTATTTTCAAGATTATTTAGAAATATAGTATTATCAAAAAAAAAAAAAATAATATAACAATAATATTAAATATAAATTTTAAGAAATATTAAATATTTTAGGAGTATTCAACATATATATATTATTATATTAACATAAACTTTTAATTATTAAAATAAAGTTCTTTGTACACTGATTTATTAATTTATATAGTATTATATTGTTTCGAGTTTTAATTATTATGATACAACTTCGATTGAAATGAGATGAGTAGAAATAGTTCTTCAACTCTTAATATATTATGTTGACACTACCCCCCCTGCATATAGCGGGGTTTTGTGGGGCCATTAGTTCGCACTGAATTCCTACCATAGCCAACTAAAATATAAATATAATACTAAATATTTAGCATATAAGGAAATGGTTACAAAGTTTGTAAAGCAGTCTTCTCATTTAATATTTATAATTCATCGAGGCTTCAGTTAGTGAAAACGATATCAAGTCTTTTTGATATCCCGTCGGATTCACGTTTCAATATCTAAACCAATAAATATATAAATAATTAAATATTAATACATTACAATAAATGGTTTTTAAAAGTATAAATAAAACTCGCAGTCAATTCATGATTCAAGGATATTGACTTATCAAATATAATTATAAATAATAATAATGATGAGTTCCACACAATGAAACTGATAACTCGTAACAACAGTCATGTAAAGAGTAAGTATTGATGTAAGTTAGTACCTCAGTTAATATTAAAGTACTACAGTATATAACAGTATATAATATCTTAGACGAGTAAAAGTATAATCGCCGAGTATAACGTTCAAAATAAGTATTGACTTATGAATAACAACGGTCTTCGTAACTCTTAAATAATTAGCCACTTCTAAAACAATAAATAATCATAAAAAATACACATATAAAATAAAATATAAATAAATAAAAATATATAAAAAACAAAAATTAAAATATTATAAAGTAATAAATAAACATAAAGTACCAATTAACATTATATAAATTGGAAAAGATGTCCATTAATAAATATAAATCAAATATTATGTAAATAATTAAAAATAAGTTAAATAAAGAAATAAAATCCAAATAAATCCTTAATATTGAAATAAACTAAATTTCAAGTACATGTAACGCAGATATCTCTCTGTTTACAGTCTAAAAAACAAGGCAATCAGTGAAAAAGTTATATGAAGTGAAAATTATTTTCTACCAATTAGAGTACTGTGCCAGTGAGCGGGTAGTCTTTAAATAGAGATCTTCTAATTAGCGATCCTGAATGAGAGAACCGAGGACCTCTCCTGCAAAATAATCTTTAATGATATTGATCAAATACCATATAAAGAGAAATCAAGGAAGAGGTAGAAATAGACAGGTTAACCACAAACTAAATGTAAATTTACATAAATACCTCTTAGTCCAGCACTTATTGAGAGCTAATCCCAGATCTTCACAACAAAATTCTCCTACTTAGCAAATATTCTCCGAGAGTTAAACATGAAGATCACACCAGACATTTTTTGTAACATTTGAAAGTTATATAAGATAATATAATCCCATTATCCTCTTGATTTAATATATAGATTAACTATTTAATTAAGATTACAAAACAAGTCTTTTTCTTGTGGTGAATTAGTGATATTGTGTTTCGATATTTGGCTCGCTTAAAACTCACAAAGTAATATATATTTTGTGAGAAACGGAAATCACCTTATCAACACTCTACCTTACCAAATCGCAATAGATCATGCGTGGGTATAAAATTCATTGCGCGCGTAAAAAATTCATCCGAACCAAAACCGAAGAGACCTCGCCACGTGAGGGCTCGGTGCTGCGTGCGCTCCGTCAGCCAACTGTATACACCTGTAGGTGCATTTAAGCACTCACAACATCGATCAGGTAGAGCTCGGTAATATACAAAATTGAGGGCCAACAAGAAACATACAGATTTTTTATCTAATTCTTAAAACTTTTCTTTTCCAATAATATCGTATCATAAGAAACAAACAATATTAAAAAGTTTTTTTTTCCCCCCGGTTTTCGTTTTGCATTTGTGCTTGCGAGAAACGTAGAAATGCTAAAGTTTGCGTTTCGTTTTTTACCCAAATTTACGCACACCCATTTAGGAATGCGGAACTTACCGAAAAATTGTAAGAAACTTCTGTAAGGTTGCTATTTCCCGTGCTTGCCGAATTAAGGAAAATGCTTATGGAAAATGTAAACAAACAAGAATGCGGGGTGTAGAGGTCCGTTTGATTGATGAATGTTTCATTCTGGAAATTAGCTTTAAATCTTAATTTCTTCCAAAACAATAAACTTATCACAATAGTTGATCCATTATTTGTAATATATATCCATTTGTTATTTTTTTTTATTTCTGTTTTCTAAACCACGTGCTCCATCCCAAAAACTGATCAAAATATATGTAACAAACCGTTCGTTTTATGCAAAATTGTGCTAAAAACCTGAACTTAGATTGTTATCGAGCTTAGCAAGTGACAACAACGATAACGGCTATAGTTATAAAAGGGGAGTAATATATTCGATTCATATCATCTAGAATTTAATCATTTCAAAATTTTAATCTGTCATAAATATATCTCTTGCAAGAAAATTTGCAAATCTCCTTTGAGATACACATGGAACACACTTTTTAGGATATTAAGGAGAATCGCAGTGATGTTTTTGAGAGCGACCTTACCAACGGAAGGGCATAAACGCCGTCCCTCCAGGCCGACAAAATACTGTAATTCAGGCCATCGCGAATTCAAGGCAAGTGAACGAGTCATGACTAACCATTCGCAATGAGAGCTCGAGATACTCTCGAATCCAGTAATAATAGTAATTTTATTGTTCATGAAAATTTAATAAAGTCTTAACTCTAAACAATTTCAACCTTTTTATTTTTTCAAGCGACTGACAGATTTCTGTTACCTTCATCCTTGGCAGTGACCTATTTAGGATTAACATTTTTTATTAAGCTATTATAGAAGTCTGATAATAATATTATGAAGATCGTGAGAGATCCCATGCATTTATTTATGTCTATAATTGACAGTTTTGTAGTATTTGTCGAACTAATTCGATAAAACCAAAATAGGAGTCTATATCTACTATCCTCCAAGCTCACTAAAACTAAAGTTTGTGGGAATCCAAAGTCAAACACTTGAAATTGAAAACAAAATAAGTAAGTAAATTAATTAATAATATAGACATCTTTAACCAGTGCCTTTAATCTACACATCTTTATCTAATAGAAAACAAAGGTTTACTAACTTAGTGATATGATTGAGACTATTAATTATAATGAATATTAAACCATGTATCTGCCCTAGCCATTATCATACAATAACATCTTTTTTTACGCGTAAGGAGCTGTCAAGGTTAGGCCCACCTTAAAATGAGGGCTACGCAAACGAGATATATTCGATTCATGTGTCGTAACTAAGAAGGAGGAAAACCTTTGATGTGACTCAGAAGAAAATAGTAAATAAGATGTGACCTTATTATGAAGTGTTATATGTAAGGGGTTCTGAATTAAATTTTTATGGTTCTGCAATAACATTCTGGAAAGTATCACATTTTTTATTTGTTCGGAATCATGAATTCTAACAAGAATCTTTATACTATGATTTATATATATTAATAGACGAGAAAGAGTAAGTAATAGAAGAGCTCCTTCGTTATTTATTTTATAGCGTAATAGATTTTATGAACACGACTGCATTTATCATATTTATTTACTTGAAATGACATATTATGTCCTTGGGTTAAAGTAGATGTAAATGCAGCAAAAATTAGGAAGTGTTTGAAATAGTTAATAAGTAAAGAATGTTAACAAGCAGAGATATATATATATATAGACAGGTTCATTAATTTTTGATATATAGTATTGTTTAGTAGCATCAACATGGCTAAAAAAATACTCTGAATTAGTTCGTGCAATTGTGGAGCCAAATTATGAAAAATGTATAATTTGGTAGAAACATTATTATAACCACAAGATATCCCATAAAAGATAACATTAAATCTGATCATGTTTCTAGGTTCCCTCCGATTCTGTGTGATGAATAAATTTTCGTTGGTTTTTTATTGTAAATTGATCAGACAATGGGTAAATGAAATTGGGTTGGAGGATTTCAAGTAATTTCCAATGATTTTTAGCTAAAAAAAACCTTTGGTTATTCTCCAATATTTGACGAGCATCCCTAACCGAATATTGAGTGGACGTGACAGTTCTCTATTTACTTAATCTGTCTTTAGATAAATATATGGGATAAGATAAGTTATTCTACACATAAATGTGATAACGTTTTTTTAATCAATTATTATCATCTTCTATTTGATATGAGTGTTGTCAGAAAGAGCCATGTTAAGCCGAGACTGTTTGCTGCTTGAAGATATGAAATAAGTTTAATATTCCACTAGATATATGAAAAATCCGTCAATGGATTCTCTCAATATGGTTAATTAATATAAAAGATTGGGAATCTCACACCTGACCATTATTTTAATACCATGTGTTCAATTGAAAAGTATAATACAAAATATAATGCTAGTAAGTTGACACATCATTTTTAATAAACAATAGATACATATAATTGCACAAATGAGTGTTTGTAAATAGAAATTGAATTTTAAAATATATAGTTGTATTAAATTTAGAATAAGACGGTCGAGTGCAAATGTGGGTTGTGCTTAATGAGCTCTGTATATATATCATAAACAAACAGAAATCAACGAAATTTCACGTAAAGTTAAAAAATCTAGTTATCATTAGGGAAATGCACATGTTGAGAAAGGTAAAGTTTATTTACCTCAGCATATGTATTAATAAACACATTTATCAGTTGAAAATGCACCCCGAAAGACATAGAACAAACTCTTGAGATCTTATTCTTGATCGGAGTCGTATTATTAAATCATACAAAGTTCTATTCTCAAGCTCAACTCTTACAATAAAAAATTGAGTTCCATGTCCCTGGGGAAATTAAAAATAGAGTCTAATAATTATTTATACGATAGATACTAACCAAACATATACACATATATAATCACTCCTCTTATATTTTATCTAAATTCTGTAAAACTTTTACTAAAATAGAATATAAATATAAATATTGCTCACATATCATAATATCATCAAAATTAACAAGAAATTAAACACAACTGAGATTAAAAAAAGATTTTGATATTGGGGATTCATGCTTCATTTTTACTAGTTAAAATATTATGAATGATTTAGCAATATTTACAATGTAGCAGTATAATTTTTTAAAGTGCAAAAACATCTTGAATAGTAGATTACGTCACCATCTAACACTACTCCAAATTTTACGCATAAAGATCAGCTTACAATCACTGTTTGTAGAGTGTTAAAGCTTATGGTCATATTTTTTTTTGTTGGATATATAAGTTGCAAAATAATATATTATAAATTATTTCAGCAAAACACAAAAATGTACTAATAGATCTGTATTCTCCAGTTTTGGATGCAAGCCAAGCCAATTTTGCTAATATAAATAGTACATATTAGTACGTATATAAGAGATATATCACGTAATATATGTAACTAGATATTGCTAAATTTAGCTATATATATAATGATTATATATATATATTTATTTATATATATATATACCTGGTAATGTCGATGGATATATGATACATATATATATATATTTATATATAGTTAATTATATATACTTACTTAACTATATATACATACTAAATATAGTATAATAAGCTCACTCACTTCTATAAATAATATTATATGCAAAATATATATAAGTATATATAATAATATAATATATTATTTACCTTTCAAAATGCGATATTAAAACTTTAGTATAAGTCGTAAGTCAAACTAACTTCGTATTGAATTTAGTGTCTGTTGCTATATTTTTTATACTAATATTTTATTGTGTATATACTTTTAAAATATTTTAGTATATATATATATATTACGCTATATATAATATATAGTAATTATATATATTAATTATATAACTCTCAGATAATTTATCTAATATATTAAATAATTATGACCACAAATCCGGGAGGTGTATGTTGAAATCATTAAATTTCAACTAATGATATATATTATATATATATTAATAATATATAATACTTATATAAACCCATAACTATTTCTACGTAACCTTTATGTATAAATATAAATTAATATATCACGATTTTTAAAAACTTCTAATTCGATGGTTAAAGGTGATGAATTTCAAAATAATATAGTGGTATATTAATTATGTAAATATTTATACGTATTATAAATAAAGTCTAAAAATATAAAGCGAGAATGGTAAACAAAATATAAAGAAAAGGGACCATTATAAATAATCAAGCTGATTTTATTGAAAACTGGCTGATGAAAAATGTGAGCACAGGACAATTTAATCATATTTGATGCAATATTAATTATCAGATCTTAATTAGTGTTTTACACGAATGTTAGTTTACAAATATAAGGTTTTTAATTATTAAAAATATACTTTTATTTTTAAATGAATATCCTATTAATATATATATACTGTGGCGTAAGAAACTGTTATGCTGAAACGTAAAATCACTCCCTCACTACTTTTGCCAAATTTAATAATACAGATTTTTATTTGTATCATTCTAAAAGATATTCAATACTTTTATATTCAAATATTGTTACATAATAGTATTTATAATAATTATGAATTAAATTGTGCATTACATTATATGAAATATAAAACTATTATTATATAAGATTATTTACACCATATTTAATGTTAATAAAAATATTCTAATTCATTAAATCTTATCTCTGATCGTAAGATGATTCATGATGATAAGAAACTCCCCTTTGTTTTTATTTCAATTAGGATATACCAATAGATCAGATGAGATTGTGATGAGCTCATAATGAAGAAATTATTGTTTATGTCATTATATCTATAAGCAATTAATATCAAATCACAAAATAATTTATTTCTCAGTAATATTTATTGAATTTAATATATTAATAATTACCAAAAATAATTAAAAAATAGATTTGGCAAACTCTCAATCTTTTTTCTTTGATTAAAAAAACTATAAATAAATATATATTTTTCACAATACAACGATAAGCTTAAAAGATTAAATTGCTAAATACTTAGATGTATAGATTTTTAATTTCAAAAAATAACCAATTATTATAGTATAGCTTGCATTATAATAAACACTCTATTAATCAGACAAATAATTATAAAGTAATTAATATATATATATATATGTTATAATGATAAAATGCATATAGATATATTTATATTGATATTAAATATTTGGTCTATCAAGTAAGAAAGGAGTTTATTTATTTCGACAAGTATCAATATCAAGTAAATA
Organism: Trachelipus rathkii; assembly: GCA_015478945.1. Classification (NCBI taxonomy): domain Eukaryota; kingdom Metazoa; phylum Arthropoda; class Malacostraca; order Isopoda; family Trachelipodidae; genus Trachelipus; species Trachelipus rathkii. The sequence goes on along the minus strand of JABUQX010076877.1, from coordinate 10,866 downwards.
AGAATAAACATTTAAAGACTTGGCATCAAATGATTAAAATTATTAATGATATAATATTATGTTGCATATAATACACATAAAAAATTATATCATAACCTATTTAACAAATTGAAATAGAAATTAAATATTTGCAAATGCTTATTTCTAGTTCTAATTAGAAATTAGATATTTCTAATTATTATTTCAATTTACCTTTTTATTATTAGTAAATAATAAAAATTTCTAATATATTAATATTTACCTACAAGTGTGATCAGTATTATGAGTAAAATTACATAATATTTAAATATATATATATATACACTTGCACATATAACACTATAGAGCTGTATAATCTCTATTTCTATTGGAGTAAAAATGTAAATTTAATATAATATTTTTATCTCTGCTTTTCAATTTCATGTGTTTGATATTGGTAATTCCACATACTAATAATATTATATATATATAGACGGGAAGATTCTTTCTTATTTAAAGCTCTAAGTGTCAAAATTATATAATTAAATAAATTTTATTTCACATTTTAACGCATGATTTAAGATAAGATGATAAAATATAATTATATAATATTAAAACTCTCTACATATTATACATTAATATATAAATTTCTATAGAATTATTATTACTAACCATACCCTTCTAGCTAAAGTCATATATGTATCTATAAGGTAGGTATTAGTATTGTGAATGTCATTATTGTAATAATAACAATATATATAGTTAAAGATAATCATAATGTATTATACTATATAAATATTAGTAAGTATTATTAGGAAAATAAATAGTATTTCTTTAGTTATAATTTATAGTAGCAGGATGATTTATTCATATTTATTAGTAGGAGATATCTAAATATACATTGCGATATATAGTTATATAATATTATTATACAGTTTCTATATATAGTAGCATTAAGCCAATATATATATAAGACCTACGCTCCATATACTCACTCACTCACTATAAGAGTGTGGATCCCTAATAAAAAAATCCCTAACTTCTGCTAATTAAGCTACCGTAGAGATTTATAGTATATTTAAGAAGTATATGAATATTAGGTAGCCTATGCATTCTAGGAATGGTTATTATCTGTTTCATCATATTATAGTAATTATCATAATAGAGGTATATAATTAACATTTTCAAGACTGATATCCTATCTTGTCTTCCCTTATGATTATAGAACCTGAGCAGGTATCATTATATTTAATTTACTTTATATATTCATAAAAATACCAGAAAAGTGAATTCATTAAATTTTGATATATACTATAATTAATATATGACTTAACCATAAAGTGATATATGATAATAATTATATACTCTTATATCAAAATAGTACTATTAACAAATTGTCAACTACAAAAAAATGTAGCTATAATGAAATATATATATAGTATAATAAATTAATAAAATAAAATCCATACACATACTTTCCTGGGTAGAGGTATGAGATGTTTAGTAGCTCATATTAAAGAATAAAATATTTGAATATAATAACCATATATACTTTATTTTACAAGTTTAAGTTAGGGTACACATAGTTACAAGATTATATTTTGAAATTATATATAGATATGGAAATTAATAAAATAGTTTTTCTTGATTAATAAATTAATAATAAAATATCCAACCAAGAACATAAATAAATTAGAAATCGAAGACATTAATTACTGATATATATTAATTAAAAAAAGCATAATAGACAAATTATTCTTGATAAAAATCCGGCCTATAGAAACAGTTTATATATATTCTACTACCATTTAATATATTAAAGTTATAATTATGATGCTACAGTAGCAGTGATATATTATAGGATAATAAATAGAAAAGCTGCAGTTCAATGGAGAGAGCTACATAAAAAGCTGACTGGGAGTGTAGAGCAGCTCAGAGTAAGTGTACGTGAGCCACATACTCCTCTCTAACAGATCGGGAATACACCAAATATTAGGCAAAATAAATAAGATAAAATATATATAAGTTCTAAAATATATAATTATATCTCATATGTCCTTTATAACATGAAATGAGTATATATCATATTTGTAAATATAAAGACACATGTTGTAAAATTATTAATTTGTCTTCAATTGTTTGAACTAAAAAAGTTCATCCAAAATTTAAAATTCTATTAATATAGATATTAATTTTTCTATACGTCCTCCCTAGTGATTAAATAAATAGTAATATATATAATATTAGTTAATATAATGAATAATAAATACGCTTATATATATATTATATGTTAATTTTATAATAATATTTTATATATTTTTTTTTTGTTCTGTTATTATATTTATGGCCACTGGGAATTGAGGTATTGAAGATTATAATTAATATAGGATGGATACCTTTACTTATATTAGAAAGACAATAGAACAAAATTATATATATTAATAATATGTGTAAATCATTAGATTTATTTACTATTGTTCATTCGTTAGTAAAGATAACTAATATATATATAATAATAATAAATAATTAATATAATAAAAAATAAAATTATTTATTATTATATGTGTAACATACTTTAAAAAAATTATTATTTTGATTACCCTATTTCATCTTTTGACTCATGTTATGATTATTTAATATACCGTATAATAGAATCATACATAGCGCGCTTGTTAAACTGACAGAAATTTGATTACTGAACTGATCTATTTCCATATAATATTACAGGAATGTACAGTATATATAATATATGAGGCCAGACCCTATAATATATAGTACATCTTAAAGAGCTAAAGACTATTGTTATTCTTTGCTTCTGATAATTTAATGAGCTATAAATAATACAAAAATATAATTATAAGAATAAATTCCTTATGCAATTCAGTGGCCAGTAATAATAAAATAATTAAAATACTCTACGTTATGTCTTAAAATATAAATTTTTATTTTTCTTTTTTGATTATAGAATAAAAAAAATCAGAAAAATTATGAATCTTACGGAGTACGTATAGAGCAGTTCCAATACATGTTAGTAGTCATTAAATGCGTCTCTCACACCCCGCTTCCGAAGTACAGATTATTAAGCAAACAAGAGCTAACATGGTGCAAGAGCTAAAATTGTCTACTGGAACAGGAATAATCACACTTCTCTTAATGCATATACCATACAGAAAGAGATAATTCAGTTTCCTACTATGTGAAACTTCCAACAAAGGTGAGATCATTTTAAAGACTTGGGTTTGTTTAGCTGACTAAATCCAAATCTTAGTCTCACAGTTCATTTGTAGAAATGAATTAGAGGGTTTTGAAAGGATGGAATCACTAATGAATCTCAAAATAATAATCAAATCTCTTTGAGTGAACATAAAAAATCAAACGTATAGTGAATAAATAAATAATTTGAATTTCATTTTTAATTCCCCCCACCCAGCACTCAAACATAATTAATAATAAAAGTAAAATAACAATCACATTAAAAACTAGCATGAAGAATGAATATTCACTCAATAATAATTCTACAAATAAGCAAATCCACCCTATAATAACTTACTAATCACTACAAGCGATCAGACGAGTTCTTATATAATATATCTCACTCATTGCTCTTTCATGATGTACGAGTATTGGTTCGTCCCTTTATCTGGGGAGTCTTAGGGACCACCACAAAATGCCAATATTTGCGCCCATCAACACAAAGCAACGCACAGAATGTACCAACCTTTCCTATGCAAAGTTATATATACTGAGGTAGTATAATATGCTCTATGTTGTCTCATCGCTAAAAATTACAATTCCATTATACTCTCCTCAGGACAACTTATATATAGCTGCAATGTACTCCAAATCTATTATACTTATCTCACTCTTTTAAAAAGTCTGCTATAAATCATCAAGCTATACACATTTTAAACTAAAAATCCTTTGAATTCACCCCTTCTAATTATTTTCTTCATTAATCTTTCAGGCATAAATTTTATTTATGGCGCAGTGGGACAGGAATTAGTCCTTTCACGACCAAGTAATTGACTGAGCTTCCTTTCGTCTGGTATATGGTCTTAAAAAATATATGGGGTTAATAAAACTGTATTAAAACTGTAAACATTAGATAAAAATAATAAATATAGGTCTCATAAAAAAATAAATAAATAAAGCTATTATACTGATATATCATAAATTGAGACCTATGTACTATATAATAAATAGTGATATATATATTATAAATATTACTACCTAATAAGCATATAAAAACAATAAGCCTGTATAAAAAAAATATAGGCACAAAAAAATATGTACCATATATATATATCTCAGTATAATACTATTATAAAAATAAATTTTAGTTGAAGCCAAATAGGCCTATTGGACTAGACAACATATGTAAACAAAAAAATATACAGACAAACTATATACTGTATAGTGATACTATAAGTTATGCTAATCATATTAATATTAAACTTATCATAAAAAACTATTATGAGTTGAAGCCACATGAGCTATCGAAGACGACAACTATTACCATACTATAAAACAACAAACAAATGCAAAAAAAAAAAAAAATTATTACAAAATTACAACATTTTAGATAGGAAACTTAATCATGAATTAGGGTTAAAATTTAAGATACTTGTAAAAATTGTTGAAGAAAGACTTAGTGAGGGGCAAGCCACCTTTTCATTTTTTCAACAAGTTTTGACTCTCGTTAAAAGACGAGGAACCAAGAGATCCATTATTACCAAGAATTCAGTTAATAAAATCCAATTTTAAATTGATACACATGACGAAATAAAGGTCTCATACATAGATTAAAAAACAAAAGCCGTAGATGAAATTTCAGAGTGGACAATACAATAATAAAATAAATATGCTGACTGCGATGAATTCAATTGAAAGGCAGATAAATTGGAAAAAAATGAATTATGCCCTCAGCACTTTCATCCCATAATGAGCTAGAAAAAAAACATAAAGCCCTATAGCAGAATATTTCTTCTCATAATTAATCATATTCAAACTGGTTTCTCTGCGTTTAAAAGACCCGAGTCAGCTCCCTGAATTTGAAGGAAAGCCTCAAAAGTTAAACAGGTTAAGAAACTTTGAAGAAAATAATTCCAAAAAAAAATTACAATTAAAATTGCTCCACTTGTCTAATGAAACAACTCAAAGGTCAACAAAATTTTAATACAAAAAAGCCAATATGAATCGATGATATGGCCCAAAACTTATTAAAAAGTGCCTTTAGCAATAAAATTTTACAACAATATTCAGTTAATTTGAAAAACTTTAAAAATTTAAAAAATGTAACAATGATTTTCTATAAACGTGATCAGTGAATGCCAATTGAGTAGAAAGTCAAGTAGATGACTTAAAATAACTAGTAACGGATTTGTCCAATACTTTTTTGTTGAATAGTTGTCAGAACATATCAAAGCCAATATAATCAACACTTACAAAATAAACATATCAAAATTTAGATGAAATTTAAATAATGCATTTTACTTCATAATAGAATTGGGAAGAGTGAGTTAGTAAAATACAAAAAACAAATGCAAATACATACACAACTAACTACATAAATAATTAGAAAAAAAACAGTAGCTTAGCTACTAACATTGTCTGTAAATCAAAAAACAAAAACAAATCATAGAAACAACAAAAGGTGAGGTTGTTCCATGTCAGACATTACAAACATAATTGCTATGGACATAAATTGTATAGTTGACTCCCACAACTTTCAAAGTAACACACTGAATACAATGCAAAAAAAATCAAAAGCACATTGGAGTTATATTATTGATAGGACCATATTTAAATCATGTAAATTTTGAAAACTTGTAAGTTCAAATTTTAGTAAATAAATGAGAAACTGTAACAGAGGGACACACACATGGGAAGGAGTCAAAACTAAGTTATTTTTTTTTTTTTCGACCTAATCCAACTCAAAAACCAAAAAACAATAAAAATAAAAATCATAACAAGCAGAAACATCAACCAATGTGTTGAACTAAATGTGTACCATCCTGTAGATAACCCTCCTCGAACAAGTAAGGCAATTGTTGTTATTAAGTATCCTTAAATGGAACCAAAGCACTCAAAACATCACCCTCCCTAGTTCACCAACACTTGTAAAAATAAAAAACAAATAAAACCAAGAAAAGGAAAATCATAGAGTCAGAAATAAATTATAATCTCAAACCAGTAGCACAAAAAATAAATATAAATGTACAGTCTGAAATAATGCTTAATGTAAAAAGGGGTTCAATGAAAGCAAATATTACAAAACTATCTATATATATATATATATATTAATATATAAATATATATATACCGAACTCCTTTTATTAGCCTGTGATATAGAATTAAATCCTGGTACCTGATTATATACCTCCCTCAAATGTAATAGGCAATGTGGTCCAGGGCAAGCCTCAGTGTTATGCAACATACCCCAACTCTGATTTCATTTAAAATGCACCAACTTTCATACCCTAACGATTATTTTCTAACATGCTCTTGCCACATGTACTGAAACTCGCGCACAAAAATCAAAATACCCCACCCCAAAAGCTCAGTCAACATACTTTATCAATTAAAAATCAATTGTATAAAAAATAAACATGTTGAACGACACCACACCTTAGTTAAAAACGATATACACATAGTGCCTATACAAGATACCAACCTCACCCAAAATTCTTACTACTCTGAATTTCCAATCTTCATTTCCCAAATACAAGACAAGAATCCACCCAAACATAGCACTGTTACACTCATACGCAAAAATATCCAATTCAGAAGAACAACAAATCACACACAACTCCACTTGAACAACTACCAGATGTCTACTTACCAATCAATAGATGAACAAATCAATAAAAAAAACACAACCTAATTAATTTTTATATCCCTCCATCTACATCCCAACACTGCTCACGGGATTATGTCCCAGACCTATCCCCCTTAGCTCAATACGATAACTTAATATAAACCAGAGACTTCAATGCCCATCACCTTGTATGGCTTTACACTCACTCACACACACAAACAAACAAACACACACACACACACACACACACACACACCAAGAGGTGACACACTTATAGACAACTTACATTGACTCATCATGCGCAACAACAGAAACTAACCTACTCGACGTCTCCTTTAACATAAACAGAACTCCACATCCCCCGACATCTCCTTTTGTTCCTTCCAAATTCAAGTCAACACAGCTTGGCAAACCTTTTATCCCCTTCCCTCAAATCACATGGCAATACCAACATAAACACCCTACACATACATATCTAAAAACAAAACATATATCAACTGTAAAAAAGCAAACTGGCAAGCTTATATTGACTTCAAAGAAGAAGATAATCAACAGTTCTTTCAAACAACTGAATTCTTTATTCTCAACAAAGCAATACAAAACTTTAATAAAATTATTCTAAAAGCATCCAAAAAGTTCTTCCACCATAGCTACCGCAAACAATTTAACTCAACTTCTCACCAGAAGTTGATAACCTAATAAAACAAATAAATTTCCCCAGACAAAACAAACAACAATACACCCAAACGAGGTTACATCATCAAAAGAGGGGGTACCAAATTTGAGGGGGACACGAGGTCTCTCACACTCCCATTGACAGGGACCAAGAAAGCATTTGCTATGGAAAATTTAAAGGGGGTTGTATCCCTCTACGGAGGATCCATGGATAGGTAATCAAGCCTACGACGATCCTGCGTGATCAAAAGAGGGGTACCATGTTGCAATGGGATAGGAGCTTTCTAAGACTCCTTAAAGGGAGGGAAAAATTTATTATAACATGCGGACCAATTTTCTTCCATTGCTACTTATATCTATACATACCTACATACATTCATATATATATAATATATATATAAAAGTCTAGTAAGTACTATATATATTAGATAAAGGCTATATATATATATATATAAGTATACAAATAAATATATATTATAAAAAACAATATATATATAAATAAATAGTAGTATTATATATATACTCACGAAATAACTCACCCAACCGTCATATCCGGTTTACGGGAGTTATTATATAATATCATACATAACAAACACTTACTATATCATATAGAATATATAAATATGTATATATATATTATATATAATTTATATGATTAATATAATATATATATATTATATATATATATATATATATATAATATGCTAATAAATAACCTGCTATGAATTGTTAATAGAAAAATCAACCAAAAATACTATATACCATACATAGAAAATATTACGATTCACTAATATATATATATATACGATAAATACGTTTGGCATGGGTCAGAGGTTGAGACTTTATTGAGTCTCCCTCCTACCTCCACCGAGAATAAATAATAATCAATAATAATAATAATAATAATAATTAAATTAATAATAATTAAAATAATTAAATAATAATAATAATAATAATAATATATAATAATAATATTTATGAAATAGATATAATAATGAAAATAATAACAAATAATAATATATGAAATCGTCCAGATTAACTAATAAATAAATTAATAATAATAAATGCTCTCCAAGAAATTGGCAATTAATAATCCCAACAATTAATAATAAAAAATAATAATTTACATAATAATAATAATATTAAATAATAATAATAATAAATATTAAATAAATGATAATAGATAATAATAATTATAATAATAATGTTACTATAATATATAATAATAATATATATATAGTATAAATATATATATAATAATAATATAGAGAAATAAAAAGATAAAATATATAATAAAATGTACTAAGATAAAATATAATAATAAATAATATTAAATAATATAATATATTAATAATAATAAATATTAATATACTAGATTGTAGAAACAAGTCTATAAGCATCTGATGAAAGGAAAAATTAGATATATAATATTATATTATATTATATATATGATATATATATATATATAATTAAAAGATCTGTGTTGTAAATAGATTGAGGTATAGTATATTATAAATGAGTTAATTATTAGGTAGTTATATAATTAAGTAAGATCTTACTCACATATAAATAAATATAAGTAGGGTAATGATATATATATATACTAAAGTATTATATATATAAGAGTAGTAGAATATATAAATATAGTATGATATAGTATATATAAAGGAATATATATAATACAAAATTAATATATATTATATATATATTATACATATATAAGTATCTATCCCTAACTATATATAGCTCACAAATTTTATAGACGAAACATAACTGGGATTTCTACGCTGATGTCCTCAGACTCCCAACTGTGCCCATATATAGTATCTATAATATATATATAGGTAATATATATATTATAATCAATATAAAGTAAGTAGTAAAATGGAAAACCAGTGAAAATTGAAACAGAAATCATTGTATATATAGATTATATATATATAGGGGAACATAAAAAGACATAATATATATATATAAATATATATATATAATATATTATAGAATTAAATAATAATATAACAATTCTATAAGTATGTACGTATATTAGTGTATATATATGTAGATATATATATAGTCTATTATTATTATTATAGTAAATTAATAAATAAAATGTACTATATATAATATAATAACTATATACTGCACTATTTAATATATATATAATATATATATATATATTATATATATATAAGTAAGAGTATTAATATAATAGTATTATATTATAGTAAAATATCCATATTTAAAGAAGTAGATAGATAAAATATATAAGGAGCTATATCTCATAAAGTATACTTAAGTAGATTATACTTCATGATAGAATAATATAAATATGAGAATCATATGATAATAATATTCTTTCCTTTCTTTCAGGGCTTTATTAAGTTTATATTTTTCATTCTCATATTCATAACTAACACAATAGCTATTTAGAAATGTCAGAAACTTGTACTTTGAGTGTATCTAATATTCAACTTTTCACAATAAATTGAAGGGGAAAAACTACACTCCATTAGACAAGTTTTATGCGTTCTTCTCTTCATCCTTCTTAAAGTGAAAATAAATATTCAACAGAGTTCATAACTAGTCATTGATGAAGTTAATATTTTTTGGAACAAAGCTCGTATTCCAACCAGAAATGCTCAGTAGAGTATAAAGAAATTAAAAGGTTTATATGAAGAATCAAGGGCTTTACAGAAAAGTTTTAAATGTGAAAGTGAAAATATAAAAAAATATGAAAGAGCTTTTGTTAAAAACTTAGACAAGTTGTTTGATATTGATCATGGAAACGTTCTAACACTGATAAAACTGGAGGAATCAAAGAAAAGAAGGTAGAGAAGGATTTATGCATGACATAAAGGAAAAGAGAATTGAAGAACGGGAAGAAAGGAAAATGTTGCAGATTGGGAAAAATCGTCAAGTTCTATAAATTACGGGTGAGTGTTAGAAATATTGTTCTATTAACTGTTTTTAACTATTCAAAGTATTCATTGTGCTTACTAACTTTAAAGACCTGAAAATTAGTAATAATTTTTTATATATAATATATTTCGTATACAAGTTATTGAAACACTTAAAAAATTTACAGGGGAAGCAGCTGTTTATGATTTCAGCCCATACTCACACGGTAGCTCACCACACACTACCTCAGTTTCTGACAAAGAGGTAGACTTTGAGCAACCAAGACCATCATCATCGAAGAAAGTACGGTTACAAGGTTCACAAAACATAATTACTGAAAAAATTGTTGCTTCTTTCTATAAATGTAAAGATAAGTGATAGGGATACTGTTCATACTTTATCGGCAATAGCAGAACCCCTTGGACATAACGTTCATTCTTTATCATTAAGTCGCTCAACGATTCAACGATGTAGACAAATTTAAGCAAGAAAATAGCAGAGATACTGATGCAACATAT
>JABUQX010076876.1:30000-35000 GCA_015478945.1 Trachelipus rathkii | reverse complement strand
ATATATATATAAATATATATATTATATATAAATATATATATAGATAGTATATATAATAATCTTAATAATTGAGGAGATCACCTCCAATTCTTATATTCCAATATTTTAAATTATATATATAATATATATATAATAATATATATACTATATATATATATATATATTATATATATATATATATATTATATATATATATTAATATATTTATATATTAATATATATATAATATATATTATATATATGATAATAAATATATATATATATAATATATATATATATATATATATATACTATAATTATATATATAATATATATAGTATATATATATCTCTTTTTTCCAGAAATTTGATTATGTATATTTATATTCAATAATAAAAAAGGTCGGTACTTTTATAGAACTTTAATTAATTAAAAGTTTAATATTTTGTAGAAAAAATTGCAGTGTTAACTTAACCATTATCGAAAACATCATGTACTTGAAATATATTTTATCACTACCGATATTAAAAATACGTTCATTTGGCAATATGAAATAGTTAACACAGTTGATGGGGAAACAGTCAGTTCGATCATGCACAAAAGAGTCTACCTAACCGGCAGTAGTTAGCTCTTTTGATGGGAAACAGTCAGTTCGATCATGCACGAAAGGGTTTACCTAACTACCAGTTACTCATGGGGTCACAATACATCTATTGGATCTTTTAAATTAATGCGACATTTAAAACGCTATCATCCAACATTGCTGTCATTGTTAAAAAGAAAGGTGAAGCTAAAGGTAATCAGGATAAACCTTTAATTTCAAAAACTCAGACTAAAGTGGAAACTTTTCAGTTGCCATAAACTTGTTCTGTCTATGTTAAGTTTGTTAAATTCAAAAATTAAATTGGTTATAATGGTTGCTTAAAGGATAGTACCACATGTATTCTTGCAATTGACACCAGGATATTAAAGCACGTGTGGAGACATGCTTAGAAACTGGATGAGTTCCCTTTAGACGTGGAAAAAATATTGTAAAAATAGTTCTAGAAGAAAAAATAAACAAAAAAATAAGCTTAAAAATTGCATAAAGGGACGCTTTGTGCATTTAAAAATGGATACTTACACATGGGCAAAGCTAAATTATTTTGTCAATAATTTTATATATGTGGACGAAGATAAAAACAATATTCTAAAACGTTAGCAGTAAAAGAAAAAAAATTACTCAAGGTTTCGGAGAATATATTCAAAGAATTTATTACGATATCTGAAAATGAATCCGATTGAATCAGACAGCGTAATTGTTTGTTAAGATAAAAAACGCCAACAAACATGAGTTATCACGAATTGAAAAAATTAACATAAGGACAATGACGCAAGAGTGAGGAAACAAAAAGAATAGGAAGCTGGTAAATGTGATACTGATTATTTTATTGAATGTCAAAACGAAGAAGTAATAGCTGTTTTCAGAATGAACTTGATTAAACTACTATGAAAAGACTATGTTCCGATAACTTTAACATTGCACACAATGAGATGTGGAAGTCATTACTTCTTTACAGTTACAGTGCGCGATTGGTCTCCAACAATACTGCAAGGAGCCAAATCTATAAGCAGAGCGAGACAAATAAGCAAAAGCAGCACGTACCCAAAATTAATGGAGGTTCTAAAGAATCAAGCTGCAAAAGTGGCAATCTTAGGTCAAGAGACAAGATGGGGAAATACATGTCTTATGCTCTAAAGGCTTCTGCAACTAAAAGATTATAATAGTAGTATGATGGCTGCCTTTACTTCTGAACTTTCTCTCTCCGACAGTCAGTCGGAACAAATCGAAACCCTCGAATAATTTTTAAAACACCCATACTTTACAACAAAAAATATTCAATCAGAAGACCCTTGACTGCAGGAAAATTTTTATAGAGAACGGATTTTAGCAAATCACAAATAAATTCCATTAAAAGAAGGGAAGAATGTTAACTGAAAATAAAATATTTTTGTCGACAATCTTTGTTTAGAATCTTTCCCATAACTGAAGATCTGATATTTAAAGCTAGGAGTGTTCTTTGCGAACTAGGACTTAAAATGAATAACGCTATCAAAGAAATCTGGGTCTGAGTCAGATAGTTCAGCAGTTTAAGGAATGGAATCTTCCCTTGTAGAATTTTGTCAGATGAAGATGAAGAGTCAATTTTGCAGATAATGGGAAAAATTTGGTGGAGCATGCAGAAAAGACGATTTGAAAAAACTTTTTTTTTTTTTTTGTTTTTTTTTATTTATTAAAAAAAATTATACTAGTAAAAAGGACATTCAACCTAAATATCTCTCAGAAAAATAAAAAGGTAAGAATTCCATAAATCAATTAGAGGGAAATAAATGAAAAATTCAACCGGAAAATCAAATAACAATTGAAAGAAAAGGGCAATCAATTGCAGCTTAAAATTTCTGCAAGATGTCGCTTGCACAATTACAGCTTTGCCTCCTATTCAAGTGAATGTGGAGAGCTTATTTGTCTGCTTTAAATAATAGTTAAAATCGGAATCTTAAGACATCGTTTAAGGAAGATTTGTATTGATGTTTTATTTTTAAGAACAATTGTTTTGAATAAATTTATATTAAATATGGTCGAGTTCAAAGAAGAATTATTTTAAAAGTTAGGAGGAAAGTGATTATATAATTTATATATAAACTTATATAATATATATATATATATATATATAATATATATATATATATAATATATATATATATATATATATATATATATATATATATATATATATACGATATATATATATTCATATATTATTCAGTTAATTTAAAATTATGTATATATATATATGTTCAGGCTCATAGCCTCAACGAGGAATTATTTTTTAAACTTTAGGATTGATGAATCGCTAAAAAATATGATGTTCATGCTTTTACAAAAAAGAAAAATAATAAAAATTTCGAGAAATGAACTGCTGCAGGCAGTTTCATCGTTCAAAGAGGAATAATATTAAATTTAGGAGAAAAGTGAATGATATCCTTTTCTGTATTTCTTTAAAATTCTATTTTCTGATAAAATATTTATCTAAGGTTTTAAAATTCTAGTTACTAAAGGATTGTCATTACAAACATGTGCAATTTCCATCATTACCTTCAAAATTTTGATACCGGAATTAATGATTATATGGCTGTAAATCGAGAAGAAGGAATTATAAACAAGGGGTGCGGAGCTGGAGCCGGAGCCGGAGGCCGGAGCTGGAGCCGAAGCCGGAGCCGGACCGGAGCCGGAGCCGGACCGGGCGGAGCCGGAAGTCGGAGACCGAACAATTTTAAAATGCGGCCGAGCCGGGGAGCCGAGCACGGGAGCGGAGCCGTAAATTTTAAAATGCTGGAGTCCCACCGCGGGCCGGAAGTCGGAAGCCGGGTAATTTATAAATTGCTGGGGCCGGAGCCGGAGTCGGGAGCCGGGAAAAAAAATTTAAAGAATTAACTGCTTTCTCTGGGATTGAACCACCGCCTGTTGCGGAATGAGGAGCAATATACCCGATGCTATAACTGAAGCTATTCTCCAAACCCAAAAAATTGGATTCAAGAACAGATTAAATAAAAGCAACCGAACTCCCTCAAGGCGACATCCCAGTGGTTCCACGCCTAGTCCTATCGCCTCGTTCTTTTATATTTCTTAGATGTTAAATATTGCATATTAATCGCAATTATATAAGATGTTTGTAAACAAAGAACATAAATGGGAAGATAAAGAAAAAATACTGCCTTCTCTGGGATATGAACCACCCCGCTGTTTGCGAATGAGCACAATATACTCGACGCTTTACCGTTGAGCCATCCTCAAACCCAAAAAAGTTGGATTCAAGAAACAGTTATAAATCAACCGAGCTCCCGTCAAAGGCGAAATCACCAGGTGTCCAGCCTGTCCTATCCCGTCGTTCTTTATATTTAGATGTTAAATATTGCATATTAATCGCAATTAGAAGATGTAAAATAAAGAAAATAAACATATTAATGGGAGGATAAAGGAAATTACTGCCGTTCTCTGGGATTGAACACCGCCTGTTGCGAATGAGGACAATATACCCGGTGCTATACGACTGAGCCATCCTCCAACCCAAAAAGTTGGATTCAAGAACAGTTATAAGGCAACCGAGCTCCCGTCAAGGCGACATCACCAGGTGGTCCAGCCAGTTGTTCCTATCCCTGCGTTCATTTATATTTTTTAAGATGTTAATATTTGTATTAATTAAATCGCAATTTAGAAGATTGTAAATAAAGAAAAGAACATATAATGGGAGATAAAAGAACATTCCTGCCTTCTCTGGGATGAACCCCGCCTGTTGCGAATGAAGACAATATTACCCTCTGATAAACAAATAACCTATCCTCTCCAACCCAAAAAAAACTACGATACATCATTTTTTATGTCAGTGACCTAGTTCAATTCTAGCGACATCACCAGGTGTCCATGTGTCCAGCCTGTCCTATCCTCGTTCTTTATATTTTAAGGTTTAAATACTGCCCATACTAAGCGCCAATTAGAAAGATGTAAGATAAGAAAGGAAACATATAATGGGAAGATAAAGAAAATTACCTGCCTTCACTGGGATTGAACCACCGCCTCGTTGCGAATGAGGACCAATATACCCGATGTTATACGACTGAGCTATATCCAACCCAAAAAGTTGATTTCGAAGAACAGTATATAAAGCAACCGATTCTACCTGTCTCAAGGCGGGACATGCACCAGTCTTCCGTCTTTTGTTTTCTCACTTTCTTTCTCTTTTATATGTTTAAATATTGCATATTAATCGCAATTAGAAGATGTAAATAAAGAAAGAACAATTTAATGGGAAGATAAAGAAATTACTGCCTTCTCTGGATTGGAACCACCCGCCTGTGCGAATGAGGACAACCTATACCCGATGTTATAACGACTGAGCTATCATCAAACCCAAAAAAGGTGGATCAAGAACAGTTATTAAAAGCAACCGAGCTCCTGTCAAGGCGACATCACCAGGTGCCCA
>JABUQX010076876.1:22500-27500 GCA_015478945.1 Trachelipus rathkii | reverse complement strand
TATTATTTTATTATTATTTTATTATTATTATTTTTATTAATTATTTATTATTATTATTATATTTATTATTCATTATTATTAATTAATTATTATTATTATTTTATTATTATTTATTATATTATTATTATTATTATTATTTATTAATATTATTATTATTATTATTATTATTATTATTATTATTATTATATTATTATTTAGCAAAATAAAGCAAAATTTTCTTATCAGTTGACATTTTTTCAAACATATAAATTATTATAATTCATGTACTTATAATACTGTTTTTCAATGACAACTTTACTTCTTTTTCGCTTTATATTGAAGTATGTCTCTATCAACTTATCTATATTTATTTTTATTATTGTTAGTGATGCACCGGATTTCCGGCTCCGGCTCCGGCTCCGGCTCCGGCTCCGGCTCCGGCCGGAGACCACTAGTATCTGAATTATTTCTGCCGGAACCTATGTTTTCGTAAAGTGTTAATTCGTTTTTCTCAACAAAATAACAAATGAATTATATTATTGAAGTAATAATGAGACATTTACTGCAAATAACTTTTGAAAATAACTGATTTACACAAAAAATTAAAAAATTATAATACATTTCTGCTTTAGTAATAATATTAAACAAATATAACTATTATTATAATAGTTATAATAATACGTAATAATAAGGAAATATGATATCATTTACTGACAACTGATTTATTATACGATTACCTATTTAAAAGCCTTTTGGAATTTAGAAGGACAATTTATATATATTTCAGAAATCTTTGATAAGTAAAAATAATAATTAATAATAATAATAATTAATTTAATAATAATAATCAATAATAATGAATAATAATAATAATAATAATAATAATAATAATAATAATTAAATAATAATATAATAATAATAATAATAAAAATAATAAAAAACTAATAATAATAATAAGAATAATATAATTATTATTATATAATAATAATAATAATAAATAATAATTTAATAATAATAATAATAATATAATAATAATAATAATAATAATAAAATAATAATAATAATAATAATAATAATAATAATCAATATAATTGATAATAATAATAATAATAATAATAATAATAATAATAATAATAATAATAATAATAATAATAATAATAATAATAATAATAATAATAATAATAATAATAATAATATAATAATAATAATAATAATAATAATAATAATAATAATAATAATAATAATAATAATAATGATAGTGATAGTGAAGTGATAGTGATAGTGATCAGTAGATAGTGATAGTGATAGTATAGTGATAGTGTTATTAATTAGTTAATATTAATGTTATTGATAATAGTGTTATTATTGTTCGTTATGATAATATTGTTTCTAATTAGTGTTAGTGATTGTAATATTGTTAATAATTAATATTAATATTAAGGTTATTGATAATAGTGTTAGTATTTATGATTGTTAATGTAAGTGATAGCAATAATGCTTATTACGGTAGTGCTATATATTTTTGTGTATATATGATTTGTGTATGTATGTGTATTTGTATTTATCTATTTACGTATGAATGTATTTATGTATGTATACATTTGTATTTATAATATATATATGATATATTATATAATATATATATATATATATATAATAATATATATATATATATATATATATATTATATATACTAATATTATATATATATATATATATATATATTATATATAGATAATATATTATATTAATAAATAAATATAAATATAAATATAATTATATATATATATACATATTATATATATATATATATATCCCAAAGTATAATCATTCGTAAAAATTAAAATTTGAATTTATGCTCGTACTTATGCCAAGATTTGTGTAACCTGATTTTGACAAAAGTGCGAACAAAATTGTATAAAAGACATCCCCCTGCTGTGCTGAGCATTCTCTCTTCGCTACTCCACTACTAGTCTCTCATTCAGACTCACTTCTCACTTGCTTGTAAGAACTTCGGACTAAAGAAAGCGCAGCTATCAAAAAGGAGGTAAAATTCCCGGCAAAGCACAAAACTGCAGAATATCGATTTACAAAAAAATTAAGGAAGATGCTTTGGCAAGTGAGGCAAACGTGAGCAAAGGGCGAGACTGCTTCTCGAAGCTTACGAAGAAAAGTGAATCTCAACAAAAGGGTAACTTTTGTTACTGTTTTGTTGAATAAATCATCATTTGTTTAAAAATTTTTATATCCTTCTAGTAACCTTGAGTTACTCTTACTTAAAGAAATAAGGAGTCCAAAACTTTAAGCTCATCATCATAACTTATATAAGGAACTTCAGACGAGACCACCTACTACAACTCATGTCTTTCCCTATATAATTGGTGAACCCGGAAAAGGGCACACAGTGCCTTCAACCTTCAAAACTCTCACCAACAACTACGTACCACAGTTCTGGAATCAGGAAATTGAACACTTGCTATAACTCAAAGGATACACTAACTCTCAATTACCCTCTTACCAGACTCCATCATCTTCAACAAGAAAAGTTCGTCTCCAAAAACAACCAGCATGAATAAAAAGAAAAAACAAAAACATAATAAAAAATTCAAATCAGAAAATCCAAGAAAAGATAAGGACAACCACAAAACAAAACATATCGGATATGCATTTCTTCATTTCAATAATTTTTGGATTTTATAGTATGAAACTTATTTGAATCACTACGAACCTCAGCTCCTCTTGCGAATTCTAAATGGTTCAGTGCATTCTCCCATTTTTTAAATATCCTGTTCTTATGAAAGAAAAATTTACAATCGCAAAAACCAAATACTCTTTTCAAATGTATCATTCACTTTCTACATCCCTCTGGTCGTCACACTCTTCAAATTCTCGTTCAAAAAAAATAGGCATCGCTAGTTATATATTACGCCATGCTGGTTGATTGTAGTATACACTACCAAACCAGATCGCAGAGCAGAAATTAGATTCCTTCCTCCAAGATTCTTCCATAAATCGTAACGCTAAGTTAAGTCAACTCTCTTCTTAAATTATAGCTTATGCGCATTTTGCCCTCATTTATGTATTTCAATATCTATTCACGCTTTATGGCTAACTTAATCTTGTCACAATGTCAAAATTCGCCGATATAAACAGAAGGGCAGTTGTGGCGAAACCAACGACTTAAATCGTCGCATTTACCAACACAATACAGACCCAATCAAGAATGACAACATAAATTCCGCCCTAACAAGAATCCCATCGCCACACTCACACATCATAGGATAAATTAACACTCAAAAAGCACCACCATTACTAAAAATATCCAATCATACCCAAGTGCCCCCCCTGCCCCATATAACATATTATAATATATAAAATCTATAATGTAAAAGAATATATATATATATGATATATAGATAATATAATATACTCCTCATAATAAATAATAAAAAATAAAAATTAAATAACTTTCCAAACAAAAGAACATCATCAAATCTGTTCCAACTTCGTAAATTTGAAACTGGATAATCTATATTAAAAAAGAGCTATGAAATAGCTCCAAAATAGTAGGTTCCTCCTGGTTCTCCCTCCTCCTGGTGGATCTCAACTAGGAGTGGTCGGGTCCCTCGTGTAGGGCGAAAAACGATTAGTGTACAAAAGAGTTATAAACAAAAAGAAAAATAATAGAATCTATTTATATACAATACCAATAATTTCAATAATAGCAATAGGTGATTATAAAAAACTCGGATCAAATACAAAATTCTAATACGTGTCTTCCAAATTATCTTACCGAATTAAGAAAACTAAAATAATCAACCAACCAGTAAAATATAAAAAATAAATTCTCATTTCATCGGCAGTCGTCTTGTACGTAAATTCCTCTACTGAAAGCTTGCAGATTACCGTAAGCGAAAGCTCGTGTTTATAATGTTATTGTAAATTCAAATCTCACAAGTTTTAACTAAAAGTGATTCGTGCATTTGTATATATATATATATAATATATATTATATATAATATATATAATTTAAACATATATATATATTATGAATTATAGTATTATATAGTATATAATATATATATATAAATAATTATATTATATATAATTATATATATATATATATATGATATAATATATTAGTATATATATATATATATATATATATACATATAATATATATAATAATATGATATATATATATATTATATATTCTAAGCACCGTATCCCGCATGAATGCAGGGTGGTGTCAATCGCAGATGTATTTTTACTACTCCTGCGACCGTTCACGGGAAGAGTAAAATGGCAGAAAGGGTTCCCAGCCTCAATGCGAAGATAATCTTCATATTTCCCCAACTGCGTTGAAACATCCACTTTTAGACCAGAAATTATTCATAGCTGCTTCTTTATTTTCAAGTATAAAATAATATTTTTCATTTATGTCAAAAAGAACTGATGCGATAATTTTACCGCTTCTCACCTAAATTAGTTCGGATACCGCTTTATTTGTTTATTTAATATTATTAAAATTTCGAAAAGAACTGATTTAAAAATTTTGTTGCTCCTCCTCTTGAGTTCGTTAAAAAAATTAATTTTTTTTGTTTTATAATCTGATTTTAATTTTAAATTTGTTATCCAATAAAATTTTAAATGGTTTAAGTAGATTTTGATAAATTTTGATAGTTGCTTTTAAATAATAATCTGGTCTTAACAAATGAGGTGTATCTTCTTTACTTTGACAATCAGAAAAAACAAAACTTTTTAGAACTTTCTTTAATAGTTCTGTTGAAGTTTTCATCCGTCTTCTTACTCTCTATCCTAGATCTTCTCTTTCTCTCTTTTCCATTCCCTGCGTTTTTAATATGTCCGATTATAATAATATTTTAAATATATATAATTTAGTATATATATATATATATATATATATAATATAAATATAATATAATATAATATATATATATATATATCATTATATATATATATATATAATATATTTATATATATATATATATAATATAAGT
>JABUQX010076876.1:12500-17500 GCA_015478945.1 Trachelipus rathkii | reverse complement strand
TTTTTTGACAGAATATTGCCAAAAATGATATATTTTTCGAAAAGAATACGTTTCTCGCTGTTCATATCTTGATACGCTCAGTTGAAATTCATAAATATATAATATAATTTGGTAAAAAATAAAGTTTATAATTTAAAATCGAAATGTTTTATCAAATTTATTTGAATTTTGATTTTCATATCTTCCAATTCCACTTGTTACTCTACAAGTCCTCAAAACAAATATATATATAATATATATAGATAATATTATATTATATATATTAATATATATATATATATATACTATATATAGTATATATATATAATAAAGATATATATATTATATATATAAATTAAGATATTTATAATTTTGAATACTATAAAGTATATATATTATATATATAGTATATATTATAACTATATATATATATATATATATATATATATATAGCATATTTATTAGGTATATATTATATAATAGTATATAAATATATATATATAGCTATATATATATATTATAATATATATATAATATAATATATATATAATATATTATATATATAAATTAGTATAAATATATATATATAATATATAATATAATTATATTATATATAATGTATAATAATATATATATATTATTATATATATATATATATATATATATAGTTTCATAGCAGACAAAACTTTTAAGGGTTACTATACATTTCACAAAAATATTAATCATATTAATGATAAATTTGTAAACAAGTAGCTGTGTCGCTATGGGCAGTTGCCTTAGGCCAACACTTAGAGACATGTTCACGTGTTTTTATGAAAACCGTTGGCTAAATGAATGTCCAGTAGATTTCAAACCTATATTTTATAGGAGATATGTGGACGACTCCTTTCTTCTTTTTAAGCTCTAAACACCCGAATATAAAATTCACTGTTGATGTAGAACAAAATAATTCTTTGGCATTTCTAGATATCGATATATACAAGGATGAAAACAAATTTCAACCTCAGAGTCTTCAGAAAATCTACTTGTACTGGAGTACGACAAAAAATTTTATTCTTTCAATTCCCATATTTTTAAAATCAACTTATTTATAAAACTCTTTTTTGACAGGGGATACTAAATTTCGTCATCTTATGTTAATTTTTACAAAAAGAACTTGATGTTTTGAAAGCATTATTTCTGAAAATGGGGTTGCCCAGAATTAATATTGGACTCAACTCGGAAACTACTTCAGGCAAAAATTTAAAGACAAATTCTCAAGCTAAATTAACAGCTCCTAGGGATATTTTGTATATGAGGTTGCTTTTCTGGGGAGAATGAGTTACGGAAATTCGTTCGTTAAAATTGACGTAGTTTAAAACAAACTTTCCACAGTATAAATTTAGATATTATCATTTTGAGTGGAAACAAAAATTTGGAAAATTTCTAAAATATCAAAGATAAACTTCCCATTCCTATGCTCATCAGAATAATCATTACAAGCGCTGACTGCGACCACCTACATAGGGAAGACATCGAAGCAGTTTCCGACGCGTAATTACTGAGCATAAAGGTATTTCATTTAGAACTAGACCATTTACCAGCATACCTTCCTATGTCAGCTATAAATGCTCATTCTCATCAGAAGGCCACCATATACAGGATACCAATTTGAATATTGTCCAAAACTGAGGAAACCCGATCTTTCAGTTGTTAGAATCCTCTGTATATATTGGCATCTCAACGACCTTAAATGAATCTAAATTTTAACAGCGTTTTAATATTGAAATGAAATCTTGTTTAAATCAAGAACTCTTAGCGACATAATAAAAAATCATTAATTATCTATATGATTTATTATTTTAACTTTATAATTATTTAATTATATTAATTTTAAATAATATTTTTGTTTAAAATTTATCATTATAATTGTAAGCCTTAAATGGGAAAGAAAGTTATTCTTACCGAAAACTAGTCGGCAGATAAAATTATTAAAATGTCAAATTCGTTTTTGTAATGACTCGCTTTATATATATATTAGATATATATATATATATATATAATATATATATTATATATAATATATATATATATATATATATAATATATATTCTATTATATTATATATATAATATATTATATATATATATATATATATATATATATATATAATATCTGCAAATTGATTTGTGCTTAGGAACCTCCCAATTTAAGATGAAGGAAGACCAAACACAAGGAGAGTGCCATCATATTTAGGACGTTTCGCGCTATACGCTAAGCGCATCAGTAGCTATAAGTAAATAATAAATTATAAATAAACAATGTCTATAATTTAAAAATTATATTAAATATATAAAATATATTAGAAAGCTAAAAATATATAAAGGAAAACTAAAAATATATAAAAATACAGGAAATTGAATCTATTTATTAACCTCGTTTACTAACCTTACAAAACAAATCAAATAGACGAAGCAAATGAACAAGATAAATCGAACACATCTTGTTACCAAAATTATACATAAATTGTGGTTGGTTGGACTTACTAAAACTTAAAATTATCAGTTATTATAACAGTAATAATAAATGAAATTATAAAAGACATATAAGTAATGAAAATTATAACAATTAAAGTAAATTAAGTTGATTGAAGATAGAATCAGAGTTGAATTCAGGCTCCAATTCATGAATGTAGAGGCTCTCCAAAATTTTCGCGAGTATCAGTGACGGAGGCAAGAATCGAGAAGTCGTTGGTAGTGATGGATGATCTTTTTCGTGGCTATGGCTACGTATGGATGATTCAGGTATGGTTAGAGGAAGATTAGTACGGAAAGAAAAACCCTTGTGTTTGGCAATCCTGATGCAAAGTTGTAGGCCTGTTTGACCTACATAGCGGGCATTACAGCCAGCACACTTATACAAGTAGACTATCGAGGTGTGCATCTCTTTAGGGTTTAAATCTTTGGACCTGAAAAAGTTACTAATTTTGAAGTTATTAGTAGGAATAAAAATAAAGGTGGCAAATGGGAAGTGTCTCGTTAATATAGGTCTGAGGGTTCTAATAAGGGTGTCGGTGAATCGACCTGTGTAAGGAACTTTCAAAGGTAACAGAAACACTAATGACATCAAAAATGGTAGTAGGTGGTCTAAAATGGTTCTCAGAAGAAGATTAACATATATTTTATCAACAGGTATGAAGGGAAAGAGATAAAAATTAGCAAAGTCTTTAAAATATTTGTAGTTCGAATGAAAAAATCCAAGAGGAACTACCTTAAAGGCCGGTTTATTCTGGCCTGTAAAGCGGACCAATTTTATACTTACTGGAGAAGCGGAAGGAGGGTGCCTATTTGGGTGAGGTCGGCTTGAGGTAAATCTGTGTAGAAAAAGAACCATTAATTATATAGTTACCTCCCACAGAATTTTCCTCTCTACCACAAATGGAATTCTAAACTCTGAGTCTCCGAATTCGAAGCCGGACAGAGGTTTAAACTTATACTGGTTGAATAGAGCTCGTGTCGCTTTTCGTAACGATGTCTCTTGGTTGGATTTTGGTTATCTCCGGTACCTTGTGAATCGGAGGGTGAGTATCTTTAAGACGTCCACTTTACAAAGACAAACTATTAAACTGGAAAGCTGGGCTTATTATAAACCTTGAAACATTATGCAGTTCCGTAATTACCTACCAGTTCCAGAGGCCTTGACCATGGCTTGAAACTAGAATCCTCACCTTAGACTAGCATTTCCACCTTCCCTTTTAACTTGACTTCTTCAATGCTTCCTTAAAATGTCGAAGAAATTGTTTCATCCAAACTCCTAGCCTTTCTTGTGTTCACTGGCATGGATTGGAATGAGAGTCAAGTATGTTCTCAAAAATTATCTTCAACTCAATTAACGGAAAGAAAAATTTTTCCCCTGTTTTTAGCTTAAGGATCTAATATTCTAAGACTTAGGAAAGGTAAATCCATCATCATATGTCGCCCCGACAAGGGAAAAGGGGTAGTGCTTTAATAATAATAATAATAGAAAGAAAAATGAACAGAACATTTTTTGAAACGAAAGTCTCAAAATTTAAACTGTTACAAGTTCTATTTTAAATATACTTGAGTAGTGAATAAAATCAATAACCTTGTCAGGTCCCCAAAATCTGTCAACTCTAACGTTGACTCACTTCACGTATCTGGTAGCCAGCTAGGCTTACTGTATGGGCTTCCCAAAACTTACAATCCTGACATCCTCCTCCGTTCTATCCTCTCAGCTCTTAACAACCTACAGTCTTTCGAAATTTCTTGTGCCATTGATTGACCCCATTACCCACAACCAACATACCCTTCATAGTTCTTTTGAATTCGTGGATTATATTTATTCTCTTTCACTCCCTCAAGTCTTTATGGTGAGTTTAGATATTCAGTACCTTTTTACTAACGTTCCTGTTGCCGAAACCCGTGAAATCATATCCAATTCTTTGTTTTCTAACCAAGAATGTATAGAATGTCTCAATAAGAGACAATTTAGAAAATTTATCAATTTAGCTACCTCAGATTCTATTTTTCTGTTTAATAACATCCTTTATCAACAGATTGATGGTGTGGCTATGGGTTCACCTCTGAGTCCCTTCTTCGCCAACGTCTTCCTCTGCTATCATGAACAATCTTGGTTTGAAAAATGCCTCCCAGCTTTCAAACCCATTGTCTACAAAAGATATGTAGATGACTGCTTCTTAATTTTTTCTAACAAAGAACATGCCGACTTATATTTAAATTTCCTTAATAAGCAACATAAAAATATCAAATTTTCTATGGAGTGTGAAGTGGATGGATTCCTTCCGTTTCTTGATGTTGGCGTCTCTCGCACTAATGGTTCTTTTTCTACACAGATTTACTGCAAGCCGACCTCCACCCAATTAGACACTCACTTCTTCAGCTTTCTTCCAGATAAGTTTAAATTTTCCGGCTTTACAGGCAGAATAAACCAGGCCTTTAAGGTATGTTCCTTCTTGGATTCTTTTCATTTTAACTTTTTCCAATATTTAAAAAAGCTTCGCT
>JABUQX010076876.1:0-2500 GCA_015478945.1 Trachelipus rathkii | reverse complement strand
AGAAATCGCGAAGCTCTCTCAAAAAATACGTGGTTTTTCTTCAAATATAAATAGTGCGTCGTTCTCTCTCAGAAAGATTATCGGATCGGGCCTCAAACTTTAAAACAATGTTAAGGTACACTGAACGTCAGGATGCGCTCGTCAAGACTAATATATAAGCTATATTCATCAGTAAGGCTCAGAGTATATATCCAAAGAATTTATGGCACCTAGCGATAGAAAAGTGATTCTCAAGGCATCTCTCAGAGATTAAGAGGATAAAATGTTAATAAAATGATTCAGAAGACCGAGGTAAAAAATTCGTTAGACTCTGCTCAAAGTATAATGGCAAATACGTGAAAGATACAAATCCAATTCTCATAAATTCTTTTGGCCAGTTTTGGAATTCTCTAATAGCTCGATACCTCGCACGAGAAAATCACGGATACTTCTTAACTAGACGAAGTCTCACTCCTTATAATTATAGCATATTAACGAAATAAATAGTAGTTATATTATGCAAGGAGTTCATCATATAAGTATACTGCAACTCATTAAGGTATATCTATTACATGCTATATCAGTCGTAGTATTAGGCTCTAGATTTATTGTTCTAATAGAATTCTCCAGTCTAGTTAAGTATATTTGTAGCTTATCTTATATTAAATATTCATAGTATATATAACTTTACAAGTCGTATATTACAATTATCAAAAATTATTACAATTTGAGAAGCTGTCTTACAAGTGATAACATAAATTCCAGGTAATGCATTTCGATTGATAGGCTTCATTTCGTCTATATTAATTTTTTATTAGGTGTCGTCTTTTATATATCATTAACTCTTGAAAATTATACTACGCTATCAGAGTAAGTGCCGGTCGCTTTAGTAAATCGAAGTAAATGCGATCCCAACATTGTGCATACAAGCAGTCATACAGAGAGCAGGCTCTTATAAAGAACTACGTTATGATCCACAATCTCCTATCCACACCACCCCAAAGTCAAGTAACAAATTCAGACCATGATGAGCGAGTCACTTATTACGAAGAAAAATATCTGACGCACAAAGACAATAAGCACGAAGAATTTCGCTATTTCAAGAGAAGCGAATCATACTGTACCATCACCACCGAGACTCGGCCGTTAAGTAGCAAAACAATTGTTCTATGTTTTCTCAACATCGGAACATGACGTGTGCTATCATTGTGTTCGATTCAGAATTCGACGTAGTAATTAACTGCCACAATAAATTTAGTTCAATTGAGTACTATAGATACGAATTATAATTATAGCTTTTCAATTTCATGATACATTTAGGAACCTATTTTGTTCCTGTCTAATTCGAATCAATATAATTTACTATAGTAGTTATAAATTTGTATTAGTAACCTATTATACGACTATGAGTTTAACATAAGTACAAATCTCTATTAGCTTACCTAATATTAATATTACTGTTAATAGATATATATTATTATAGTACTAATATATATATATATATATAGTAGTATATATATAATGTTCGCGCGCGCTTGCGTGTATGTGTATGTGTCTGTGAGTGTATGTGTTGTTAATAAGTTATGAATATTTATTATGTTGGTGACGTAAAAATTGACAACACTCGTAAATCCTATGAAGAATAATTTTATTTTACAAATTTATGACTCGACCATCTTTCTTTTTTTTGTGTATGACCTAAGGCAAAGAGAATTATTCACTCTTGTTTCCTGTGTAAGGCGCTGTCATCATCTGTACACTCATCCTCTAAATAAAGTAGGTCTCTTAAGAATTTTTTTTTCTCAAAAATGAATAGTTTACCCGAAGTAGTTGAAACTAATAATAAATACTCTGGATGTTCATGTTTGCAATTATGATTAATTTATGGTTTTTAATTAAAGTAATGAACATTCTTATAATAATTTTTAATAATACAGAAGCCTAGCTTTAAAAAATTTCATTTTTTACATACAAGGAGTAGGGGAATTTTTTTTTTTTTACTTTTAAGCTCTTAGGTGAATTATGAAACAGAAACATTAATGTGGAGTATTTTTTTTATTCTGTATTCATCTTTCTCATTTAATCCTATATAATAATATATATATATATATATATTATATATATATATATATATATAATATATAATTATATTATATTATATATATATATATATATTATATATATAAATATATATTATTAATATATATATATATATACTCATATCTGAACATTCCCTACGCAAAGAATAGTACTACATAAACTCACTCATAGCATATCATTCATAAGCTGAAACAATATAAATTTTCCGAAGAAAAATACTTAAAAGTATTAAAAGGGTTTTCATTTCCACTTTTTAAGTTTCTCATTAGCGAAAACAAATTTTCTGATAAACTTGTAAGAAGAAGAAAAAAGTCGAGAAGCAAATAGTTTTCCCAAGTGAATTTTGTATTTCAATTCATCCCCTTTTTGATAGGAAATGAAGAAGAGAGCTTATAAAACTTTTAAGTATAAACTTCTGTGA
>JABUQX010076875.1:62500-68370 GCA_015478945.1 Trachelipus rathkii | reverse complement strand
TATATATATAATATATATATATATATTATATATATATATATATATATATATATATATATTACATCATTATCAATAACGTGATAATTTCTAAAACATGTTGAGCATCGGTTCTTAACATTTGCTTTGGGACGGACACATTTAAAATATTTTTTGCCTCCATGAATGAATCCCCTTAGAAAAACTTATGTTTTACATAAATAAGCAAAATAAATTTGTTCGACGTTTCCTCTGCTTTCATGGTTGCTTTGATTCATTCATTTTTCTATTTTAATTGCAAAGTTTCATAACTTTCCTTTAAGACTTTGCAGAGTGATTTTGAAGTCTTTGCAAACCCTCTGGGGTTCACTGACCACATATTAAGAATCTTTGTTGTAGACCATGAAAAACTAATGTCCTTTGAAATAAAAAATCAAAATTATCAAATGTTTTTCGTGGTCAGATAGTTATCGTGGAGGCTTGCTTCCTAAAGGTATAGTGTTATATATATCCTTTCCTTGAATATGTGTATTTAGTTAGCTGTAAAAAAAAAATAAAAAAAAATAAAAGGCATTTTTTTAAAACACAATTATTATTTTATTTTTTATTTATACAAGCAAAAAACCTTTCAAATGCCTTTCAAGTTTCAACGATTGACCTGCAAAAACAACGTTTTTGACCCACTTGATAGAATATAGAGAGTTTTTTTGAACAATTTATTTTGCAGTGTAGTCAAAAAATGAGTTGGAGGAAGGTAGAGAAATAGGAATACTACGAAATCGTCTTTAGGAGAAGGTAAGTAAACAGTTCTGCCCTTAGAAGGAACAAGAGGTGGGAAAAATGAGGAGGTAAAGTAAGATATTTGCAAAAGGTATGAAGAGAAAGAGACTGAGGAATCACAAAGACTTCAAATTTGCTATACATTTTAGGCATAAGAGTTTTTAGACTCGGAATATATATATATATATATAATATATATATATATATATATTATATATAAATATATATATATATATATACCTATATATATATATAAAAATATATATAATATAATATATAAGTTATAGCTAAGGGCGATCCCCATAGCTTGCTTAGCATTCGCAGCATGCTTAGTGGAAATAAAATAAAATTTTGATTGTATATTGTGATTTGAGAATAAAGATATCGATAATTTTTTTCTTCAACGTTTCCATTAACAAAAAATTCAAATAATATTTAATTTTGCCATTCTCGAGCAAGCCAACGTGAATAATAATTTTTGCTATCAATATGATTCTTGCGGTAACTCACCACTTGCCATTCTGAGTAAGGCTTAACGCGGTAAACTGTGCGTGCATGAAATTATCCACAGAGAAAACACTGTGAAAGATTGTTGAAATTTACAGCAAGCCGTTACAGTGAGCTTGATTGAAGAATTGACGTTGTCATTGAAGAATCATATTGACTAGCATAGAATTCAGTCTGTAGTAGGTGCGGATTTTACATTAGTTGGAATGGTTTGATAATGAAACGTTAGAAGAAGCCAAAAATTATCGATATCTTTATTCTCAAATCAACAATATACAATCAAAATTTTATTTTTGTATTTCCACTAAGCATGCTGCGAATGCTAAGCAAGCTATGGGGATTCGCCCTGCATATATATATTATAATATATATATATATAATATTATATATATATATATATATAATATATATATATATAAGTATATATATTATATATATATATATATATTATATATATTATTCCGATCTAAAAAACTCTTATGCCTAAAAACTGTATATAAGCAAATGAAGTCTTTCGACTCCTCTGTTCTTCTCTGAAGTCTGTTTGCAAATATCTACTTTACCTTCCTCATTTTCCCACCTCTTGTTCCTCTAGGCAGACTGTACTTACTTCTCCTAAAGACGATTTGTAGTATTTCCTATTTCTTCTACCTTCCTCCATACTATTTTTGAA
Organism: Trachelipus rathkii; assembly: GCA_015478945.1. Classification (NCBI taxonomy): domain Eukaryota; kingdom Metazoa; phylum Arthropoda; class Malacostraca; order Isopoda; family Trachelipodidae; genus Trachelipus; species Trachelipus rathkii. Next base: position 66,434 of record JABUQX010076875.1, on the reverse strand, counting down.
CTACACTGCAAAATAAATTGTTCAAAAAAACTCTCTATATTCTATCAAGTGGGTCAAAAACGTTGTTTTTGCAGGTCAATCGTTGAAACTTGAAAGGCATTTGAAAGGTTTTTTGCTTGTATAAATAAAAAAATAAAATGAATAAAATTTGTTGAAAAAATGCCCTTTTATTTTTTTTATTTTTTTTTACAGCTAACTAGAATTAACCCCCAAACCCCATTTTTAAATTTTTTTTCCCCAAAATAAAAAGGGGGATAATTTAAATTAAAAATTTTAAACCCCCCCCCCCCCCCCAAACTAATACCTTTAGGAAGCAAGCCTCACGATAACTATCTGCACACGAAAAACATGTGATATTTGATTTTATTTCAAAAGGACATTAGTTTTTCAATGGTCATACAACAGAAAGTATTCTTAATATGTGCGTCAGTGAACCCCAGAGGGTTTGCAAAAGACGTCAAAATCATCTGCAAAGTCTTAAAAGGAAAGTTATGAAACTTTGCAATTAAAATAAAAAATGAATGAATCAAAGCAACCATGAAAGCAGAGGAAACGTCGAACAAATTTATTTTGCTTATTTATGTAAAAACAAAGTTTTTCTAAGCGGATTCATTCAGCGAGGCAAAAAAAATATTTTAAATGTTCTGAGCAGAGCTATGAATATAGCGATAGTTCAACATGTTTAGAAATTATCACGTTATGATAATGATATAATATAATATATTATTATATAATATATATTATATATATATATATATATATATATATATATAATATAGTATTATATATGTATAATATATATAATATATTATATATATATATCAGAGTGGCACCCCGCTCATTTAGGGGTAGTCCCGCTAGCGCACCTCCGCACCTCGAGAAACGTAGTCTGCTACGCGCTCCTCCCACCTATTCAGACCACAAACCTCCGTTAGCGCAAGTCCGCCACGTGCGACGTCTTTCGCTATTAATGTGCGACTCACAAAAGGTTTTAATATTAAATAATAAATAGTAGTAAATATCCCCACAAAAAATTATTTATAATATTATACGTAAAAAATGAATACTTATAAAATCTCAAGATTCTCCTCTTTCCTCCCCAATGTCTTCTTCAAAGGACAAGATCCATATTACCTCCCCCCCCCCCCACCCCCCATTTCACTAATCAAGCTTGGGGAGATTAAAAGACGTCAAGAGGGATCTCTTTTTCCTCAAATTATCCCCACCAATTACTAAATATTCGCTTTACAGCAGCAGAACTAGGGAGAGGTGTATTATATTTTATGAACAAGTTCAACAAATTCTGCCTATGCTGAAAGGAAAGATGTCCTTGGTGAGAGGAGTGCTGGTGTTAGTTCGCTTCCAGCAGTCCATTGCTAATTTAAGGTCCTCACCTAAATCATTCTGCCTCCCTTCTGAAATATTTTGACCACCCTGTCAACCCATAAGAAAGGTCTATTTCGTTCAAGACTTTAATAGAATCCATGAAAGCCTCGACGCCTGCAGAGTCGATGCTAAGGCTACGTATCAGTCGGTAGCTATATATATTATAATATATAGTATATATATATATATATATATTATATTATATATATATATATAATATAATATATATATATATATATAATATATATATATATATATATATATTATATATTTGTTTTATTTTATTGAATTAGATATTTCCTAGTTATTATAGTAATAATATAATTAATTAAATATATATGAAGGTAATAGCCATTCAGTCTATTAAAATCAATTTAAATGTTATTTATATATTATGGTACCATTAGGAGGTTAGATTGGGTTTGGAAGTTTGAATTATTAAAAAACATATAGATCTTAGACTAAAAGTATAATTAGTTATAAACTTAAAATAAAAAAATTATATTTCTTTATTCTAACCAATAAGAATACTTAATAAGTAAACTATACTTTCATTTTTAAAAAAGGTGCGGGAACCAAAGAGCGGAAACTTTTTTTGATCCGCCACGTGCAAGTCCGCTAATTTCCGACGTCTCCGCACCTCCGTTAGTCCGCACCTATTCGGTAGTCCGCTCGGAGCGGACTAGCGAACTAGCGGACTAAGAGGAAGTGCCCACCTCTGATATATATTATAATATATATATATATATATATATATATATTAATATATATATATATAATATATATATATAAATATATATATATATAATATATATATATATATATTATATATTATATATATATATTATATATATATATATATATATATATATATATATATATATATATATATATATATTTTTATATTTATATATATTTGTATCTGCATTTTTGGTATTGGAAGATCGCATCCAAAGAGATGAGATTACCCCACTAAGCATATAAAGGGCGTTAGGTACATTCCAAGCCACTCCAGTGCCCAATGGCTTGTCCCTCTTGCGTTCATATTCACATTCTTCTTACACTGGAGTAGGCTCTTGCTTAACACACACCATAAAACACTATTACAGACAACACTTATTTTTTTAAAAAAAACAAACAAAAGTGACAACCACACCATTAGCTTCGAAGAAACCAAGAGGGACGGGTATAAAAATAGCACCTTATTCGCCCTTTCTCATCACCACTTTTGTGTTGACGGCCTCCGGTGGTGGGGATGATATTCTCACAGATGCATGGGCGTTTTTCTTCAATAAAATTTCAACCTTCTCGGCCTTTACACTAATTTCCACTTTATTGAACATCACCTCTCCTCCTGCTCTTAACCAAAACTCAGGTGTTTGAACTTACTCTTCCCTCTTACAGTCTGAACTCTGAACCCTCAATTTTCAGCCAAAAGCTCTTGTTGTGCTTATGTGGGCAATGTTGTTGTTTGTTCCTTTGTTTCTGATTTAGAGTCTTCCAGATTTTCTACATTATGACCCAGGCTATCCTGTCAACTTAATGACTAAATTCATCTGTTCTCTAAATTTGTCTCCTAACTCAACTGAATATCCTAAATTCCTCGACTATTTAAACTCCAAATTAGAACATGTTCTCTTTTTTACCTTTCTTTGATATCATAATTCTTGATAATTTGAACGTTTACCAACGCCATTGGCTTTCCTTTATTTCCCAAGACACAACTGGGGAACTTTCCAACCACTTTTCTATCCAGCTCCCTACTCGTATCCCTGGTCGTCTTGGAGATGGATTCAAGATTCTAGACCGTTTCCAAATCTCTAATCCTTATCCTTGTTTTGATAATACTTTTCCTCCTATGGGTTCCTCCGATGGGTTTCCCAGATCACCTTCCATCACTGAATTTTGTTCAGTCTTTTCAAGCCTTCCGCAGAAAGTTGCGAAGGTATTGACTTCGAAGCGAAGGCTTTTTAATCTACCTTGTTTTTTCTTTTATAAATCACTTGTTGATTTTTGCAAACTGTTAGTATTTTAATTACTGGTTTGAAAAATTATATATATATATATATATATATATATATATTATAATATATATATGTATATATATAATAATATAGTATATAATATATAATTAATATAATATATAATATAAATATATATTTATATATATATATATATATATATATATATATTATAAATTAATAGTGTTGTATTGACAAGATGTGTAATAGATTTTCGTGATATTGCTTATGAAGAAAGAAGAATCTTTATCTTGCCCATTGGAATTTCCCCCCGAGTGTGTGAAGAGTTTTCCCTCCGTCGTATCATTTACATCTCCTTGAAGAACCTCTTCGATTTTCCTCTCAAAAGAAGAACCCGAGGAAGCGTAAATAATTTTATATGCAAGATATGATGTAAAGGGAAAGTTCCTTTCTAAGGCTTTCTATGAGATTCTTTCTTTGAAGTCCTTTCTATTCTATACTTTCACTCAATTTTTCTTTGGAATTGCGTATCAAATATTTTTGGTTTTCTTTTTTCGTTTTCTTCA
>JABUQX010076875.1:30000-57500 GCA_015478945.1 Trachelipus rathkii | reverse complement strand
AATATTTATTCGATTAAGGATACATTTTCTTTTGTTGATGAAATTGTTAATTTCCAGAATGCAAATAATTATGTCATGGCAAGTTTTGACATCACAAATCTTTTCACCAATGTACCTCTAGATGAAACTTTGAATATTATTACTAAAGAACTTTTTGATCACAACTCAACTGTTAACGGTTTGGATTTGAAAAGTTTTTATGAATTACTCTCCATGTCCACTAAAGATATTATATTTATGTTTGATAATAAATTCTACAAACAGATTGATGGAGTTGCGATGGGAAGCCCATTGGGCCCGACCCTTAGCAACATCTTCATGTGTAACTTTGAAAAATTATGGATTGCTAATTGCCCATCTAACTTTAAACCAAAATTTTATAAAAGATATGTAGATGATTCATTCCTTCTTTTCGAATCTTCTGAACATGTTAATATGTTTAAAGAATATCTGAATTCAAAGCATCCTAACATTAAGTTTACAGTTGAAACAGAAAAAGAAAACTCACTGGCATTCTTGGATGTTAAAATATATAGAGAGAATAAGAATAATAAATTTCAAACTTCAGTATTTAGAAAACCTACGTATTCCGGAATAATAACAAAATTTAAACTCATTTATCCATTCGATGTTGTAAAGTGAAGTAAATTTGAATTTAAAAACTTATGTTTTGATAGAGGAGGTTACAAAATTTTCTCACATACTAAACCTTAGCAATGAACATGACTATTTTAAATAAACTTATTTTTGAAAAAAAATGATTTCCAACTTTTTTAATTGACAAATTATTTAAAAAAAAAACTACTAACGATGAAAATTCAACCTTTTCCACCTATAATATTCTGCTAATAAAAGATTCTTTATAATTGAAATTACCCGTTTTTGAATGAATTAGCTTACGAAAAATAGAAGAATAACAAATTTATTGAATACATCTTTTCCACAATTTAAGTTTAAATTAATTTTCATAAAATGATAATAGATTGGTTAAAAATTCTTTAAAGTTAAAGAAAATCTACCGTTAGCTTTGTGTTCTTCAATTGTTTTTATTTATATAAATGTGATAGCTGTGATGCTTTCTACATAGGAAAGACCATTAGATGTCTCTCCACACGAATTGCTGAACACAAGGGTATCTCAAGTAGAACTTTAGAGAATCTCCATCATCCACCCTATTTGGCCATTTATAATCATTTCTTCCAGGTTTAATCATAATATATCGGATCAAAATTTCAAAATTTTAAGGATCCATGGTTGGAATCTGAAGATTGGAAGTTTGGTATCTTTATTATTTTGCGAACAACTCGAAGCCCTCCTAAATGAAAATCGTTACAGACAATTTAATTAATTTAAAATCCTAAGCTGAAGTTTGAATTTTCTATTTTTTGGTTGACTCTTCTGACTATTTAGTTAATTTTTTATTTATTTTTTTTTTTTACCAAAAGTGAAGCAGCACTTCTATTTCATTATTTTAGGATCATTTTAACCTGTTTATGGTGTTTATATTTCATTATGCATTCATGCCTTGAAAATGGGTGTTTTTGTAAATAACCGAAACTTCAGTCGGATTTAAATAAATCTTAAAAATGTTTAAGATCGTATTAATATTTGCACTTATATATAGTATATATATATAGTAATATATAATATATATAATAATGTAAATATATATAATATATTATATATATTAATATATATATATATATATATTAGTATATATTATATATATATATTATATATATATATAAATGGTAAATACATCCATCTTGCATAGTTAACAAACATACAGGTTAGAAACAATTTAAATATTTTTTTTATAATAGTATTTTTAGAAATATATGTAATACATGTAGTGGTGCTACACATCGATGTCCTATTTATTGGCAGCGCCAGTCTGTTGCTAAGGTTTTCAAAATGTGACCTGTTTGCATCAATGCAGGTTTCTGATAACATCTCATCATGGAGTAACGCAGTCTCAGGAAGGTTCCTACTTGCCTACGAATTTGGTCGCAATAATCAAAGATTATGTGCAGAAGGTAACAACATCAGAGAAATTGTTTCTGTACACGGGTGATTTAAGGTGGCCCCACAAACAAGTAACCCTAAAGGATTGAGGTCTCAGCGGGTTCTTCCTCGCAAAATTAACCTTAAGATAATATTTCACACTCACGTGTTTTCATAGCGTCAAAATTTATCGGTATACTTGTATCCACCCTGTAATTATATATATATATAATTATATATATATATATACAGCATATATATATATATATTATAATATAATATATATTATATAATATAATATTATTTATAATATATATATATATATATATATATATATATATATATATATATTATAGTAATTTATAATTAATATATATATATATATATAATATATATATATATAATATATATATATATATATATATATATATATATATATATAATATATAATTATATATATATTATATACAAGCCATACTCGTAATCATTTTCAATGCATTTTCACATCGCATTCGTGTCTGCACAAGTGTCAGCTGATATTCTTTTACGAATCTCGAACATATAAGCAAATTGAAAAATCTTATCTACGTCACAAATCGTTTCTTGAAAATATTCGAAAATAGAGCAAAAGCGTTTCTCTTTAGGTTTGATGCTGTTTGTTAGAGTTACATAAAAGTTACAAAAGTTAATTGTGCTTTGAAAGGAGTACCATTTAACTCTTTAAAGTAACACCATCTCCACCTGTCCCTTAGATATCTACATAGGTTCGAATCCGAGGTTCAAAGAATTTGGGACTGTACTTCAATCTGAATTAACTAAACTCTTTTCTCATACTGCTTTTTTTTTGTATGTTTACTTCACATCTGAGTGCTCTGTCTAAATCTATGAAAATTGCAGCTTTCTCCCTCGCAGAAAGAATAATTTGACGTTTTTACATGAATTTTCTGTGGAGATTTGCATTTTAAGGTAAAATTTTGCATTCTAGTACTCCCTCTTTCTTTCCAGCAACATCAGTGCTGTTGAATACTAAGACTTCCTTAATTTTTTGGCTAATGAAAATTTTTGTTCATTTAATTTCCATTTCGTATATATCTCTGGTTATTACATTTGTGTTGAGTATTCAACAGTACAATAATATTATATATATATTATATATATATATATATATATAATATCATATATATTATATATATATATATATATATATATATATATAATATATATATATATATATATATATATATATTATTAAACGTCACTAATAAATTAAGTTAAATATTTGTTATGAGTATTATGTTAGATTTCCCTTTCTTGCTGACTCATACCACCAAGTCTTGCCTCCCTTGAACTAACTTACCCTATTATAATAAGTTTCTTTAAAGTGATTTTCATATTTAAAGTTTGAATCATCATAATCACTTTAGGGTGGACAAACATTGTTGAATTAGTAACATTCACCACTCTCCTGTCTATAAGTAACTCTGTTATTTGGGAATTTCCTGTCCAAGTAACACAGTCAAATTTAACTCTTTTGCTCCTATCTTTTTTTCATATCCTGTTCCAGCTCCTTCTTCCTTCGAATTTTATAAAGGATATTTGCACTTTATAATTATACTTTTTTCTTATATTGTCAATCATGACTTTATATTTAGGTTTATATTAAATATGGGTTTGCAAATACACTGCGTGTTGAACTGAGACTTTCTTCAAATATTATAGTCAATCGTCATTGTGTTTTTACTATGATTGATAAATATTTCATATGATCTAAATGATCTAAATAAGCCTTTGTAATTGGGACGAAGGGAGCTAACATTATTATTTTAATTATACATTATTTAAACATAAGTTTAATATCCGATATTATACTTAACAGAATCTTTACCGTGACTGTAATTGAAAGGTGGAATGGCCCCACTCTTATGGTTTATGTAAAATACGACCAAAATCACCTTGGGATACAACACAATACCTCTAAGTATTAGGCCGTGTACGTGACAGGAGTGGGTTTGTGTGGTAGGAAATGTTATGGAGGAATGGTGCCCTGATAACACCCTTCAACCCTTTTAACCCATTCAGACAACATATTTCATTCTCTCTCTCTCTCTTAAATTATATATATATTATTATTATATATATATAATATATATATTATATATATATAATATGATTATATATATATATATATATTATATATATATATATATATATATATAATATATATATATAATATATTATATATATATATATATATATATTATTACCAACATGTATGGCATCATACACAAAAATTTGATTGGGCGATACCGATACATCGATACACAAAATTTACTTTAGCGATACCGATACACCGATACTTGCTTACCTTCTTTGGTGATACCGATACCGATACCGATACCGATACATGTATCTAGATACTTTAAGACTAGAGATTATAAATTATACAGTTATATATATATATATATATATATATATATATATATATATATATAATATATATATATATATATATATATATATATATATATATATATATATATATATATATATATATATATATATATATATATATATATATAATTATAGTGAGATAATATATATACTATATATATAATATAATATATAATATATAATTATATAGTATATATATATATAATATATATCTAGAAATTATAAGATTATATATATATATATATATATATATATATATATATATAATCTCTACAATTGTAAGAGAATATGATGAGGTACTAAAAAAGATTAGGAAACCTGATTTTTCTCATACACTGAATTTCCTTTTAAAAATACCAAACTGCTAAGCATTTCATCAGACAGTCTGCCTCTTTTAGGAGAATGAATATAACCTACCAAACTGGAGGGTCTTTCTACTGATTTTGATGATGGTAGTGGGGTGCTGTATTTAAAAAATGAAAAACTGCAAAACACCAGGAAAATGACGTAGAGATTCCAGTGAAGATTTTTATTCAGCAAAATATTTGAGAAACCTCCATATCCATCGAATCTTCGCTTGAAGTCGTGGTAATGCCAGTTGATATTTCATAATCAAAAAAGTCATTGGCACTACTTTCAAAAACTGCATAATCAGTCTGCTATTTTGGGCTATTCTTTTTGGAGGCCTTTATAGAATTCACACATTTTCTTGGACTCCTTTCAGACCAATGCAGTAGTTTGATGTCACTGTCAATCGAATTGATAGCCACTTTAACTTGAATCTTGGATTTGACACAGAAGCTAATATTGCTAGTTTAGTTTCATGGCATATATCCAGATTTGGAAACTTCCGGAAAAAATTTTTTGTAAAACCCTTTGAAATGGTTCAGAAGTGGCTGACAATGCTGAAGGGGCTCATTATTAAGGCGATTAATTTTTTTAATCAACTGCTAGAAGAGTTGGCAACAAAGCTCGGAGTAAAAACGAATGAGTTTCAAATTATATATATATATTATATTATATATACTATATATATATATATATAATATATATATATATATATATTATATATATATATATATATATATATAATATATATATATATATATATATTCAATCGAGTTCAATTATATGTATATATATATATATATATAATATATAATATATATATCATATATTATATATATATATTTATAATATATATATATATAATATATATATATATATATATAATATATATATATAGAATCATAATTTACAACTTACAAAGCTCCAGGAAAGGTCCAAGACCCTGTTAAGGCCGGAGCTCTCTCCCATCTTCCTCTATGCCTCCAGGACTCCCCTCTTCTCTTCCCAGCATGGACAGCATTCCATATCTTCTCAATGAGTCCTCCACCTATGTCTCCACTCCCATCTCCTCATGGTCTTTCAGTATGGGGTACCCTGCTCTCAGCTTCCCCATACTGAGCTATTCTATTTTTTATCTCCTGTACATTGTACATTTTTTCTCTCCTCTTCCAAATACCTCACTCAAGTATTTGCATTTCTACACCATCTAAATCTCAGTCCTTTCTACATCTACTCTTAGCTCTCTCCTTCCTCCTCCCCTACTAACCACAAAGATCTCAGTCTTTTATGTGTTCATGGTCAGACCGGCCTCTCTAAGCCTATATTAGCAAAACATGTTACCACCTCTCTCAGGCTATCTTCCTCTTCGCTCCGCATGCCAAGTCATCTGCGCATGCCAGGAATATCAATCCTAATCTCCCTATATCCTCTCTCACCTTCTTTATCACTACATCCAGATATGCTACAAACAAAATTGGTGACAACACGCTTCCCTGTCTTGACTCCAGTTCTCATCTTTAAAACCATTCCTTTATTGCTTATATTATGTGCTTACATTACATCTTATTATTTTATACAAACTCTCAGCTCCTCTCAGACTTTTATCCACGTGCAAATCTCTCTCTACACTCTCCATGATCCCTCCTAGCACTGAATCAAAAGCTTTCTTAGAAACTCTTGAAAGCTACAAATGCTCGTTTATTATATTCCCATACTTTTTCTAACGTAATTCTCAAGGCGAACAAGAGATCCGTCGTGCTTCTGTTCTTTCTATATCCGTGCTGCTCTTCCCACAGTCTGGGCTCTACTACCATTCTCAGCCGTTTTCTACTAGTATCTCTTTATGCCAAGCTGTTCCAACAAGAATGTTACCCTTTAGTTGTTACACTACCCTGTATCTTTTTTTCCCTTATATTTTGGAACTATGATTGACTTTCTCCACCCCTCTGGTACTTCGCTCTAGTTCCAACACCTATGAACAATTTCTAGAATTCTTCATTTTCTCTCCTCCCTCTTTTGTATAGTTCTATGGGTATCCCATCTCTTTCCGAATCTTCATTGTTCTCAGAATCACCCCACTTCTCCCTAGTGATCTTTCCTCCCCCTCTTTTCCTCTCCTCCTTCAACACTAATTCTGTTCTTCCTCCATCCCCCACCTGCTCATCATATTTACCATTCTCTAAGTATCCGTTTATCTCCTGTTTGTTTGTTGATCTCTCACCAAAAATTCACCTTGCTTATCTTGATATTCACACTTTCCTCTTTGACCCTCTATACGTTTTTGTCAGTCTAAAAATCCTCTTCATTTTTGCCTTTATGGGAATTTTCTTCCCCCTCTCTTTTTGCTGCCTTTTCTTTTACTCTTCTTTTCACTCTCTCTGTTTTCATTTCTATCTCCATATACTGGCCTTGTCTGTATAGTACTATTTTTCAACACCTTCTATCAATAATACTTTCCTCTTATTGCCTCCTTTCACTTCTTCAGTCCACCGCCTCTTGTGTCTTTTCCTCGCTTGTTTTTCTCGTTCCTCCTACCCATCCTTTACCCAAGGTCCTCTGCTGCCCTTTTTACTTTTTCTTGTATACCACCTATCTCTCGACGTCCCTTTCTAATTGTTCTAGGTTTCGACTTAATTATTTCCAATATATCCCGTTTTCTTGTCATCCACTCCTTCAGTGACTCCGCTTTAATCACATTTCTCTTTTTCTTTATTCTGCAACTTGTCTGTCTTCACCTCAGGCCCTCACAAATAATCATGATCGAATATATATTACTCCAAGGTATCACTTTCATATTTTCCTTGTTAGCCTAATATCAGAACGATATTATATAGTCTATATTAGATCTCTGATCGAATTCTCTTGTGATATTGTTCCATCTATATCTTGTGAACCTATGTGAGGTCCTCTGTTGGAAAAAAAAACATTCATGATCTTCATTCCCTTCCTTAAACAGAAATCTATCAACATCTCTCCTGCAATATTTCTTATCTCCTCTCCATACTGTCCCACCATTCTCTCCACCTCGTCTCTTCTCCTCCCCACTCTTGCATTGAAATCTACAATATATATATATATATATATATATATATATATATATATATATATAGATATATATATTATATATATATTAATTATATATATATATATATATATAATAAATATATTATATATATAATATATATATATATATTTGATTAATTTTTTTGGAAAATGTATCGAGTATCGATTATCGATTTTTTCCGATACATCTATAGAAAAAAGCATAAAGCGATACCGATACTCGATACATTTAGGAATTGTCTAAGCGATACCGATAACCGATACAAATGTATCGATCGATACGTATCGCCGATGCATGGATCTAGATACTGCCATCACTTTATATGATATATATATAATATATTATATATATATATATATATATATAATATTATATATTAATATATATATAATATTTATATAACCAATAATATATATAAATATATATATATTATATATATATATATATTATATATAATATATATATATTATTATATTATTATATATATTATATTAATATATATATTATATATACTATATATATAGTATATTAAAAAAACGATAAATTGACCAAATGTGAACAACCTTTTGAAAAAATTGAATTATCGAATGACAAATTTAGTGAGGCATCTTAATGCCGTTCATAAGTTCATAAACTCTCTTGAAAGAAGGAATCATTTTCTTTAAAAAAAAAAAAGGCTACTCAAAATTTTCTTGTCTTGTCTCTACTTTTATATATATATTATATAATATATAATATATTATATATAATATATATATATATATATATATATATATATATATATATATATATATATATAACAAAAAAAATTCTCTCGCAGAGTCATTTGAATAGAAAAGAACGTTTTATCATTGGCTGTAATTAAAGGCAGTTAATGAAATAGCGACGCTCAAAGTCCTTTAATTGATTTTAAAATTTGCTTTTAACAGGACAATAAAAATTTAATTGATAAAATTAACGTCTTCATTAGTGTAGTTTCCTCTGCTCTGTCTCTGAAATGAATACTGGCTATGTACAATTATACATTTTCATACATTATATGCATTCTTTCCATTTTGGATTTGGAGTGTATGTATCATCGCCGTTTCTTGAATAAACATTTGATGGGCTAATAAAAAGGTTTAACAATTGCTCTTAGGAGTTTTGCTCTTTGGAGTTTGAGATGATCCAACTCACCTAACCTAATCTAAGCCTAGTAAAGTGTAATGATTAATGAGAAAAGATACCTAATATAAATTAAAACCTTAGTCTTTTTTTTTGGGGGGGGATGTTCATTAATTGTTTTGTCGTAGTTTCCAATTTGGTCGACACTTTCATTCTACAAATTCTTAATAACTTTTCCTTTTAACTTATCGTACATCTCTTCTTCTTGTATTCTAATGCCCGATTAATTCGCTTTCTTCATTTTTCCCTTGTAATTTGGTACCAATGATAAGTTTCAATTATTGTTAGTACTTTCGTAAAGTAATCGAAAAGAGGTAAATTCTTTAATCTTTCCAATATTTGTTCTTCTTCTACGAGTCCAGCAGTTAATTTGTTTACCACTATCCTTTATATTAACGCTCTGCAATTAACCTGCAAATATGTTAGGTAATGATTAAGTTTGTAAAGTTGAGTCGCGTGAGCCGGCAACGGAGCCGGAGGTGGAGTCAGATTCGGAGTCAGAGTAAGAGTAGGAGTTGTATCAAGAGTTGTAATCGGAAAAATTTTCCAATTACTTAACCCTTTCCAAAAGAATCTTTCACATTTACATTTATATTCTATTCTTTTAGAGCTATTATTATTATTATTATTATTATTATTATTATTATTATTATTATTATTATTATTATTATTATTATTATTATTATTATTATTATTATTATTATTATTATTATTATTATTATAAAATAAATATATCACTAAATATAAGAAGCACACGAAAATATTTCAACGAATTGTTGTGTCTTTAGGAGACTTTGAAGGTTGACTTCTCTATAATTATTCTTTCAGAGACCTGGCTTTCTGAGGACTAACATTGGTTTCACCATTCAGATTTTTCTTCATTTTCATATATATTGAGATCAATATGGAAGTGCATCTCTTATATATTGCAAAACTAAATTAAAAATGTGGACTTGTTGACGATGATGTCTGCGTGTTATAAACACCTTTGAGTCGTTATTTTTTAACTCAATGTTGAACAACTTGTATCATTAATTTGGCTGAGCTAATATCGAAAAAATAAGAAGCTTTGTCGATTTTAACGAACACTTTTCTCAAATAATTCTCAGCAAGCTAAATTTGAATAATAAAATGTGTAATTTGAGGCGATTTTAATGTGGATCTACTTGTGATAACAAATACCTTCGGCTCCAGAGAATTTGAAAATATTTCTTGGTAGAAATTTTCAGGCAACTAAATTCAATCCTTACTCGTTCGACTAGTGAATCTCAAACATTATGGTCATGTCTGGACAAATATGCATACTGCCATTGCCTAAATTATATTAAAACTATCCACTTTCGGAAACATTTTCCAACTATATGTGCCTATTGGCAACAATTTTTATAACAATCTAGGCTGCCGAAATTAAAATTAGAAAAGTAACAAATAATGCAGTCCAAGTTTTAAAAAGAGAAATCATCTTGCTAAAATATGCACCGAATTATGACATTAACCAGGCATTTTCAGGATTTGCAGAATCATTGAAGAATTTGATCTGATTTTTTCATTATTATTAGCAAACGGGTTAACTATCAGTCTGTTAAGAGCCCCTGAATAACTCCCAAATGCTTCTTTCCTGTATAAGGACAAATATCAACTACTTAAACTTTATAGAAGGGAATCAAAAAAACTTTTGAGTCTTTAAAGTATATAGGTATTTACTTAACTGTTACATAAAGTCCTGCAAAGAAGGAAGCATTTAAAGAAATAAATTTGATCATGCGAAAAATGACTCTACTAAAACATGGAGAGTTATTAATGGTGGTGAGAAGGTTTATGGTAAAATTAAAATAGCGAATACCTTTTCTGACTGTTTTTTTACAAACTCCTGCCAACCTGAAAGCTTAAATACCGGATGTTCAAAATACATTTGTTGAAAATATTCTACCTCCACTGCATTTGTTTGTTTTTGTGCCATGTACTCCTGGTGAAGTATTGGATATCATTAATAAATTGTAAGACAAAAATTTTTACACATCTACTCTCCTGTCAAGAATTTTGAAAATGGCAACTGGAGAACTGAGCGAGGTTCTTTCAGTTCTATTTACTGAATGTATTTTCAGAGGAGTGTTTCCCGATGTTTTGAAGGTGGCCAGAGTTATACCCTTGTATAAATCTGGAGCACGTGAAGAAGTGAAAAATCACAGACCCATTTCGATTTTACCTTCGATATCTAAAATATTTGAAATGCTGATTTATAATAGGCTGACCGATAATTTTTTAAAAATCAATGATTTGTTCCCAACAGTATGGGTTTGTGAGGGGAAGAGGAACACAGGACGCAGCTCTTTCCCTTCTACATGATGTTAATAACAGTATATAAAGAACTATACAATTGCTGCATTATTGAATTACTCAAAGACTTTTGATACCATTGACACAGGCATCCTAATCAGAAAGTTAGAAAAATATGACAGAGGCATTTGCCTCTCTTTTATCATATCTTACTTCAGCAACAGAAAGCAGTATGTTCGAATTGGTAACTCCTGCTCCGAAACTGGTAATGTAACAGCGGGAATACCTCAGGTGTCGTGCCTTGGGCCGCTTTCTTTATAATATGTATTAATGATCTTGTTAAGGTCACCTCTAATGTAAAACTATCTTTATATGCTGACGATACTGTGGAGTACTTTTCAGGTACGGATATTTGCCTCATTCAAAGAGTAATCAACGAAGACTTGCAAGAAATTTACAAATGGACTTGTGCTAATTAGCTATCTTTGAATTCAGGAAAAATCAAGGCTATGATCTTTTCATCTTTACCGAACGTTTGAGCAGACATTTACGTAGAATGCTCAGTAAACGAATTTGTCAAATCGATAAAATATTTAGGTCTAATTATCCAGCATAACCTAAAATTTGTTTAATATATTCATCATCTTTATAGCGGAATTCACAGGAATAGCTGTATTATGAAAAATGTATTTCCGAAAGAAACCCTGATATCTTTATATTATTCTATTATTTACCCTTTTCTCAATTTGCATATATTGGCTTGGGGAGGATCTACCGTAAGTTTATTAAGACCCATATTTGCCCAAAATAACCCCTACGAAATGTTTCCAATCTTTATGATTTACACAAAACTGATCTCTACGTTACATGTAATTTATTATCACTTAAGGATCTTTTCAAATTTAAACTAGGAAGATTTGCACACAGATATCTCTATAGTTGTTTGAATTTACACTCGTTATAATGCTATCTTGTACGGTTCTGCTAATATCTAACATGTATGTGATATATAGATATCATAGTATATAATACCAACTCTATATTCTGAAAAGATGGGTAAGTGATTAACTAAATAATACATATATGTGTAATATTTAATTGTATATTATTAATAAATTTTAATTTTATTTTTTAATAAAGTTATTATGAAATATTCATTAGTATATTGCTAGTAAATAAGGTATAAACCTTATTTACAGTAACTAACATAAAGTGAATTTGTATAAACATTCTTATTTATTTATTTTTAATATATTTTACTTTAACTCGGACAGAGTTGTTGTGGTATTGTGGTGAAAATTGTACTATATACTCACTCTTTTTATAAAACTTATATTTATATAAATATTTATTTATAATTCTATTCTAAATATGCGTCTAATAAAATTCTGCCAAGAATAGACTAAACTTCAATACAAGGTATACTTGTAAACAATGCAAATGTCTTTATAGAGAGCAGTATTCATAAAGAAGAATTAGAAAGAGCATATATAAGCCTCATTGAAGTAATTGTGGATAAATTTTACTTTATTAGACTTTTAACTTGAAATATGACATTTATATTTTATGGAGGGGAATTACTTTTAGCGTACCTGTATGGGGCAATAGAGGACATTTCTCTTGGGTGTGAAAAGGAAGACATATATATTAAGTATATTTTGGAGGGGAATTTCTTTTTAGCTTATTGTGGGGCAATAGAGGCATTTCTCTTGGGTGTGAAAAGGGAAGACATTAATTCATTTTCTTTTATAATAACTTTTCACTTAACTCACGCGCACAATACACATCGCATTATCACTCACTAATCTAGTATATTAAATAACAACAGACGAGTATAGTAATATGATATATAATTTCTGTTTCTCTCCAAGACGGTTTCTAAGATACATTGAGTAACGATACGTTATACTATATCACAAATATACTAGACAACTGATTTTAGCACTCTCCCTCGCTCGCACCGTTTGCTTTATACAAAAGATTAATTATAACCGTTATAATGAGTGAGTTACTGCTCCATGCTACTAATTCTCTACGCTCAGTAGTGACTACAAAAATTCTAAGTCTTAATATTTTATCTTTAAGCATATAAATTTCTGCTCCCTTGCACCTCCTGTTCAGCCTTAATAGTACTTGCTATAATTAATATGTCTTCAAATGCTAGTTTTATTATGAATATAGTACTAGAATTTATTAGTATGTGAGTGATATAATTATATATCTCTGATAGTAGATTGTGACGAGGGATTATACAATATTCTAATCTGCTAATTCCTTACATAAGCTCCTTAATGCCCGATTAGTTATTGTGTTTTCATTATTAAAGTGTTAAAATTTCTCATCTATCTTCGTAACGTAATAACTGAGATAGATATATAATAGTTATGTTATTACGTTCATTAACTAAAACAATATTGATAGTTTATAAAGTCACGTAGCTTCTGAGCTGTTCAGGAGAACATTCTAAATTTTATTGTAAAAAATATGGGCTTTTGTGTTTTCTATTATTTGAAAAGTGCTAAACTCGTAAATAGCATAATTGAGAAATACTCCACTTCTCTACAGGCTATTGTTATTTTAACCTGTTTTCATTATTTGAAAAGTGCTAAAGGACTTCAGTTGAAGTTAATAATATGATAATTATGTGTGACAGTTAAATTTAGTATAACTTATTTATCAATATTATACTGGTATTTAGTTTCATACTTTTATATTTAAGTTTGGACTTGGAATAAATTTAGTTATTTTGTATATTAGAAAAATTATTGTGAACAAAATTTTGACGTTGAGCTGCATCATTCCTAGGTGGTAGAGAATAGTTACGGAATTTATAATACTTAATATTTCTATATATATTTTGATCATATCTAGACAAGCCCGCTTCCGTGGAGTGCCGGCAGCAATCACGCCGCTCAGTGATTTATTGCGGTCTCTCATCTGACTCTTCTTGTCAGATTCTCGACTTCGCGGAGCATAGGTTCACCCTAATATAATTTCGTTCCTCTCAAGACTCTCACGGTCTACCGAGTTCTACCATAGATCCGCCAAAATTTCGCCTATTCCGGCTCCGGTCTACCGCTTACCAGTTATCCTACTCAAAAAATGTATTCGCTCACGGTGGCCGTAGCTTCCGCTGTCACTATTCAGATCCTACTAAAAAGTCTTAACGTTACCTTACTTATACCGTCTATCTAACCGGCTTGCTACCTGGCTCCATACCTAATAACAAAACTCATATGCTAAGTAGATTACCTGCGGCTCCGGCTCCCGCATCCAGTGCTCCGGCCTACCAGCAGCTCCTCTAGAGCCGGTGGAGGAGGTTTGTTAAGAGTTAAATAGATAGAGATAGGAGGACATTAGTAATATTATAATATAGGTATAAAATTGTTAAAAAATGTATTGAAAAATTAGTGTATTTGTTATGGGACATTATACTGTCCTGTTGGTTCATCGGTAGAGTAGCTTCGAGGTTGAGGTCGGCATATGGGAAGCCCTACAGTAATCCTAAAGTTAATTAAGTTGCCCATTATTTAGGGTGTGGTAACTTACTTTTTTGGTGTCTGTATGTTGGGAATACGGGTGTAGATATAAGGACGAATACATTGCCTGACAAGGGAGGGAACGGGGTTAATAATTTGATTTAAGATTGGATATTGCCCTAATAGCAGTTCTCTTGCCCTAGGCACTACGAGCGGTGGTAATGACGGAGCGTGTGGGACCATAAGTTTTTCCTTCTTGGAGCACGTGCGCTTCTACGCGGACTCTCATTTTCGGCGTGATACTGCTACAATGCCTCGACTGAAACATCTCCTTCCAGTTGGGAGGGGGTCTTGTCTGCAAACTTTTACCCTAACAAAGGAATATAAAAGAGCAAACAAAAGACATATAACACTTCTATAAAGCTATTTTAGTGCTATCTCATTATAGAGTTTATACAGGTATTATTTCACTATATAAATCAGTAGTATTCTGTGATACAACTTAATTATTAATGTTCACTCAATCTGCTCAACTTTAAAATGACCGGATTCATATAGTTCTAAATTATATTACAGCGATCAACAATTGACGAGTAAGTTATCTAATGATTGTATATAGTATAATATTTCTAAAAGGTTGTTATTATAATTTTACATAATATTGAGTAATTATATATAAGTATACTAATTATTTCTTCATTTTTTATAAAACGTCTTTTGTTACGATGAACATTTATATTATTAAGCTTTGCTGAAATCAAGAACAATGTTTATTCTATTTATTCATTATTCTTCTCTACTCGTGTTTTAAATTTTTATGTATTTTCTAGTTACATGGCCTCTTGGCCTCTTCGGGATGTATTCTCTGTTTGGTTACGTAATATACATATCAAGTGATTTTTTCTGGTATATGAGTTTTTTGTTTTATGATTATATTTAGCTATTAATAATTAATTACATATTAATGATTATAGTATATATTTATTAATTTATTACCTATTATAATAGTAATTTATATATATAATATATAATATAATATTATAGTAATATATATATTATATATATTTATATTATATTACTATAAATATTAAAATACCTATATCCATATATCAATATCATATTATTAACTATATTATATTTTTATATATATAATTACTAATATATAATTTATATAAGTGATTCTATAAGGTATACTTAATAGTGAATACTACTGTGATCACCTCAATTAAAATATATAATATTAACATTTAAACAGGGTGCAATTATTCAGCCGAATATGATAATCTAGATGAGGGACAGAATTGAAAACAGGACAAATCCTTGAGGATTAACACTATTAACAGACTTAAAAATTGCTAAATACCATTGTTATTTACTCACATATCATAATCGCTTGTTATATCACTACGTATATTTCTTAAAGTTATGTCTCTCCTCTAAGGACTCCGCCACTCCTTATTCATTACCTTGACAATGAAACAGGTTAGGCATATATGATTGAGATGCTGACAATACCTGTTATCTCGTATGCATGTTGGCACTAATCCTTCGAGGGAGGTTAACGTAACAACAGGTATAAAATTCTTTCAATTTTGTAATTTTTTTATAAAAATTATATTTGGACAGTTTCTTAAAACCATAATTAATTATAAATAGAAATATAAATAAGTGGTTCGAAAAACCTTGAAAAATTAAAAGAAAAACCATTTTTTTCGATTTCATGTGACTTACACAAGTCAACCAGGAATAATCTAATACCCAAGAGATGAAAAGACCAGGGAAAAAGAGCCAATCTTTATCGGATGGGAAAGAAAAATTCCCAATTTCGCTAGAAATTTGTCTTAATTAAAAAAGAAATTTGAAACAAATAAGATGGGAAATGAAGAATTCTCATATCCGTTTGCAATATCATAACGCCAAATCAAAAACGCTTTAAAGTCTTCAATGTGCTGGTTTTGCATGGGGGTATTTTGTAACCTGTGCTAATATGGGGGTATTTTGTAATGTGCTAATGTAATTGTAGTAAAATTTATTGGTATGGAAATAAAGAGTATAGATCTAGGTACAAACTGTGTTAAGATGGCATTCCTTTTGGTGTGTAGGTCAGCGAAGAAGAATTGATAAATGAGGAACGCAATGAATAGAGAGTTGAATGTGGTGGGGAAAAAGGGGATAAATGAGAGTACATTGAGATCGTTTGTAATATGGAAGGATGAATGAAATCGTCTTTTGGTTAGCAGCAGATGGATAGTGGTGAGTGTGCTGGGAATTGACCAAATGGAAGACTGAAGAAAAAGTGGATTTAGTCTAAAGTAAGGAACTGATTTTTGGCAGGGGAGAAGAAGGGTGCACTCACTACATGAGTGATCTGCGGAGGTTTTGGATTATTAGGGGGTATCGGTTGTGGCCCACCGGGGCAAGGGATAAGCCTACATTGCAAGCGAGCCATAGTGTGAGGGTCGTCGTAGTCCCGTGAATCACCTAGGTGATTTTTCTGCCTGCGGAACAAGTTTCACTTAAGTGTATCCCCCCCCGGTAAGAGGTCAGCTGGATTATTTCTTTTTTGATTGCTTAATGATTTTTATCTACTATTCTGTTCAGGGTTGCTATATTCCTACCCCTAGTCTGGAGGAAGAAGGTGGTGATGATATATATATAATATAAATTATATATATTATATATATTATACTTTAATGAATATATTATATATATATATTTATTTATATATAGTATATATATATATATATAGTCATATAGTATTAATATATAATAATATATATAGCTATATATTATGTTTTGGTTTTTTCTTTCTTTCTTTCTTTATCCCCTTGTCTTCCCTATGAAGATAGGATGCGACAAAATAAAAACAAATTAGTTAAGTGAGAAGAACGACGTACTCCGAAAGGAATTCCCCATAGCCCTCACTCATACCTTAAGTGTGGAATCTCTAGACCAAAGTGGCGGTAGGACTTCACAATTATATTGACCATATGTGGTATCCTCGTTATGCGTTTAGATTTCATCCATTGGAGCGTCTCATAAACCTGCTCCCTCAAAAAAGATTTACTCATATTCTAAACCAATGTCTTGTACGTCTCTGCGCACCAATTCACCATTCCTTTTCATAATAGCACCTCTTTGACTAACCAAGTCTTACTTTTTTTTGTTTTTTTTTTTTTTTAGTCTTCCTAACAGTTATGATTTCCACTATATCTTCATCTATATAATTATCTGCTTAACAGCTCAATCTATCCTATCTCATTCCTATGCATAATGAAAAGAAACATTCCTGAATATTCTTATTTAGATTCTTTTATGTCAATGTCGTTTATTTTTTCCTACGCATACAGCTTCTAACTACGTTCATATCTATGTTATATCAATTTTTATACACGCTACAATGTCACAGAAATCCATCGTTAAAGTTGCACCTTAGGTTCGTATATTCTTTTATTTCACATATAGATTTCAATCTTCTGCCTATTTGTTATAACATCTAAACAAATCCTCATATCGAATTATAAGGGTAATGGAGAATAACGGGAATTAGTTATGCTTTACATGGAAGTAGGACTGTATCAATTCCATTAACCTTCATATATATATACTTGCATTATTATTTATCATTTATCATTTAGCCTAATATTTACCGGATACTTTGCTCCGGTTTTCTCTCTATCCTAATCGTACTTACTTACTTTTCCTTTTTATCCTCTCTTACTTATTTCTTTCCTTTCTTATAAAAAACGTAAGACTCTCTTTAGATTCGCACACAAAACCAAATATAATCTGACTACAAATAAACTAAGCGACCGCTCGTGATCTATGTGTGTGCATCTACCGCAGTCTAACACCACAGGTATCCCTACCCTTTATTCTGTCATCACTTGCATTCACTATCAAAAGTTAATCGCGTATAAAAGTTAGCTAGCCATCTCTGCCTCACTACTACTATTAATATTTAAGCAAGATTCGACTTCATACATATTTCTGATTCCATTCAAAAGCTACAACATGTCAATTACCTAATTCTACCATAATACCACATGTCAGTTTCACCTTCCCAAGAGCTCCTAATTAATGCAAAAATACAGTTTGTTGTTCTTACTTCTCTCATTTTTCAACCACTTGCCTGACTTTCAATGTAAAAATTTGATATCTTCTTACCTTTTTTTGTTCTTCAACAATCAACTCCTCAATCACTCAACGCACTCTTTCAACCAAATACCAGTATGTATCTTCCTTACAACACTAGGTAAATTAAATCTCCTATAGTTTCTTCAGTTCCCTTTATCACCCTTGCCCTTGTACAATGGTATTATCACTGCTCTCTTTCAGTCCTTCGGAACTGCACCTTCCACAAACGTTTCATTACACAACATCCATATTAAGTCAGTTACAATCTCGCCTTCATTCCTGAACATTTCAAAAGTAATTCCACCTATACCTACTAATTTATCATTCATCAACTTTTTCACTCTACCTATTCATTCTTCCCTGCTAATTGCTCATCTTCAAAATACCTACTTATTCCAACACCATCAAAACCACATACATTCACAATCACCTCAGTGTCACTGCGAATGTTACGTAGATGTGCGAAATGCTCCCTCCACAACCTCCTCACGTCTCTCTCATTAGTCAAGAAAGCACCATCAATATTCATTATTTTATGAAGATTTCCCGTACATTCTTTCTTAACATTTTATACTGGTTTCCAAAATAAATTCCTATTTCCTTGTAAGTTAACTTCCATTATCCATCTAAAATGTTTGTTTAACTTCTTTTGTCTTCTAAGTATGCAAGCTTTAGCTTTCCTCTTTTCCCATCCTGAACCTTTTCTCATACACCTATTCTTATCGAAAGCCTCATGATTTGGTTTTTAGCAAATTACAACTATGTCTTTTATTTGTGTTTTTAGCAGCTTGTATCACTTTTCATTTCACCATTCATCATGAACATTCTTACTCTCCCACTTTAACACACTCACAAAATTTTCTTGCCCTACTAACAATTGCTTCCTTCATTTCGTCCAGTTTTTTCGTTACAATGCTTGTTCAGAATATCTAGCTCTGACTTAGATAGCAAGGTGATCATCAAACATACTTTTCCCTAATAACCCAGTTCACTTAACTTCTCACTAATAATTCTTCCCACTTCCTTCCCTTTTTCTTTCCCCTCCATCCATGCCCCCACTAACTTAATTTCACATAAGACAACGTAATGAATTGATATTCCCATCCCCCAACCCCTTTACTGATTTACATCATCACATATTTACACATATTACGCAAACCTCAATCAATTCATACTTTCACTTTGATACTGTCTCTACCTACACTAACTCTCGTATACTTATGGAGATAGTCTTGTGGTTGAAGAATTTCTTACACACTTATCTAAATACAGATATATTTAAATATTCGCTTTGAAACCCATAAAAACTTAAATAACAAAAAATTTACCTAAACTACTTTTACTTATACATCATTTTTTTAAAACTCTTTAGACACTTAATATACATTAAGAATTATGTTTTACAACTATGGGCCTACTCAGTTTTACTAACATAAGAATATTAATTAGGTATGGCTAAATCAGTGGTCACAGAAGTTTCTTAGGCATTACTCCGAAATATATAAAATATACAACATATTATACCTAGGCGCGAAAGTTGGGGAAAATTTTTCATACTGCACTGCACAGCACCACCAGTTATCTTTTTTTAGAACTGTACCTCTGGAATTGTGTGTTGCACCGGATCGCACCTGGTGCGTCGACTAACCTAATTACAATCATTCAAGCTTAAAAGAAAGTATTATACAGTTATGCTTGATAAATAAACTAAAAATAAAACAAAATAATCATATGAAAAGTAAACTGCATGAAATATGAAAATGATGACAAAATTAATTATCTTATTAGGGAACAAAAGAATATTGAAAACATTTTCACTTCAGGTTTTGAAGAAATGTTTTCATTTTTTGATACATCCAGCTTAAGGCTATTTGATATCAGGGCAATTTGGATACAGTCTTTGTTTTAAGTTTATGAGGATGGAAAATTCTTAATCACAAAGAATGGTTTTTCAAATGGCAGCAACATTTTTTTCCACTTCATTATGTGCAATTTTGAAAAGATTTGTAGCTCTTGTATCCAAAAAACTGACAGATCTGCCATGTTATGAAGTTCAATGCATTGGTGAGAGGTTCATGGAGTGCCTCTGCCAGTTCTCCAGACTCTTCTGGCACTTCAGCAATTTCACAGTTTGTAGGATTCACACTACCCAATAACTGACTATAAGTGAATCCCAGCTCAGGAAGGTTCTGTTTTATATCCCCAACTCTCTACTTTTAATTAATGACCTTCTCTCTATTACTTCATCACCTATTCACTCCTATGCTGACGACTCTACCCTTCATTAGTCCTTTCATTTTGATAGACGTCCCTCCCAACAACAATTAGCTCACGCTGGAATATACCTTTTATCTTGAAGCAACTAACCTCAGATATTTTTCGAATTTCTAATTGGGGCATTGAGAACCAGGTTGTTTTCAATGCTTCAAAAACTCAGTTCCTCTATCTTTCTACTAGTCATAATTTTCCACACATTCACATCATCTTCCTCAAAAACGCACAACTCAAACATTCGTCTGTCCTTAATATTCTTGGGGCTGCTTTTTCTTGTGACCTTAATTGGAAGGATCGCATTACTTTTCTCTGTAAACAAGCTTTTAGGAGGTTGAGTGTTCTGAGACGTCTTAGGAATTTCTTAAACACTGACCTAGTTGCTTTCTCTTTATAGGGGTGTCATTCGCCCCTGTATGGAGTGTGTGTGCTTGACACATCTGAGGCGGTTCAACTCGTATAGATCTTCTTGATAAGGTAGAGTCCAAGACATTTCATCTTATTAATTCACCTCCTTTCACTAACTCTCCAGTCTCTCTCTTCTACACGCCGAATTTCTGCGTCATTCTCTTTATTTTATCGCTATTACAACGGATACTGCTCTTCTGAGCTCTTCAATCACATACCACCTCCATTGAGAAGGGTCTTTGCGACACGCCTTTCTACACAGTCTCATCTTTTCTCTATCCTAGTCTCTGACCCTAGACTACACCGCTATGCTCAATTTTACATGTACTTCACTGGTAAAGTCTGCAATACACTCCTTTAATCTATTTTTCCATCTACCATTGACTTGCACACTTTCAAACGCCTTGTATCGGGGCCTGTCGATCTTTAAATTTTATCTTCGGACATTTATAAGTGGTTGACTCCGTTAATATTAGGTTAGGTTAATTTAGGTTAAGTTTGGGTAGGTTAGGTTAGTTTACCCAAAAATTTAATGTATTTACCCTAAAATTATTAAAATAACGATACATTAATTATTGATTTTCGCTCCTGGAGTCAACCACTTATAAATAGCCGGATCTTCCTTGGGAAGGAATTTCTACCTCCCCTCCCCCCATATCTGGTGGAATTAGGTAGGCCTTGGGTCTTTGTCTACCAGAGGAGATAAAAAAAAAGATCAGAGAACCACTTTTCTGAGTTTGATATGATGCCCTTTAACTGGATCTTTGATGTCACCAAATGAAAAAATTTCAGTCTTACAATAGCATTTTTAACTTTGAAGAAACAGCTATCTTGTTTTTGTTATATTTTGTGGCTGCAATACAGAAGCTTAGATTGAGAAATCTTCTGTGCCCAAAATATCATTGATATTTTAAGTATAATGATACTCCACAAGACATATATTATAACTATATGATTATTTATTTGTGCCTTTTAGTTTTAACTCAATTGTGAATTTGTTTATTTAGGCACAGGTTCAACCTGAGAGACTTGAGCGTCTTTTGTTTATATATTTTATTAAATATTACTGAAAAGAAGAATCTTTCCAGTTGGTTAAAGCTTGTAGAATTGTTAAATGATTAACTAGATAATGAATTTCCATAGCGGGGCTTGTGAAATTTTCTTGTGACAATTTATTACTGTCCTGCATGCTCAGAGTCAACTTAGATCACCTAAACATATTGTCTTTTATGGAATAAACTGGGAAGCAACCAGGCAACAGAAAAGCACTGAAGCTCATCAAAGTATGTCAAGAGTTATGAAACTAATTTTAATTTGGCTATTTACAAGTTGTTATATAATACATTAATAAAAGTTAATTTTTTTGAGTTATTTAAAGGAATATATATTTTTATATTTTTTAATTTCATTTGTTTGATAAAGCTTCATATGTAATTATGTTTTAGTACATTTAATAATCAGATCTTTCTTATCTTGGAAACCACTTGTAGAAAATCATTATGGCAGTAGTAATACTGACATACATTCTGTATGTATATTTATTAAATTCTATTAACCTGATTTGTTTTCAAAATTATAGCAAAATATAACGGGTGAGTTTTTTTTTTTATTGCCAACCCAGGTCACATATGAAGTTTACACACTGCTCCCAGTGGGAGTATGACCAATTTGATATTATTTTAAATTAAAAGGTTATCAACCCTCTCAACAAATTTTTTTTATCTTTTTCAGCATTATTTTTATTTTTACTTTTAATACTCTTATCTTTACATTATAGTTCTGGCAACATTATTGATATGCGAGGCCGAAAAATTACATGTTATAAAGAAGTACCAGAAGTTTTAAAGCGATTACATTCCGAAGGTTACATTTTAACAGTTGCTTCAAGAACATCTGAAATAGACGGAGCAAAGCAATTACTGAAACTTTATGGATGGGACAAATATTTTTCTATTTTAGAAATATATCCTGGAGTCAAAATTACCCATTTTAATAAGTAAGTGGTACGGTTACTAATTTTTACTGATATTTTTTCCTTTATATTAAATGCTTAAAAGGTATTTGATAAGTCTGTTCAAAACTCGGAAGATTTTAGTTAGATTTAGTTATTTGTCGTTTGTTGAAAAGTATCATTGATAAAATTTTTATCACTTAACTCCATAGCTATCAATCTTCACAAAATCTCAAAAATTATGAATGAAGAATATAAATATTTTGACAAGCTCCTTTTTTTGTGTGGAAAATTTACTTTGTTACTTTCTCACTATGGAACTTTTTAAGCATGTTTTTATACCCCAAAATCCCTTTTTAAAACCTGAAATAGAAATATATTAGCGCAACAATAGTAGAGCAGAGTAAATATTTATTGGAAAGCTCGTTTTAAAAATAGTTTCAGTGATGGTTTATCCAAATTCGTAACTGCTTTAAGGTTTGTAGAGATTCCTTAAGATCTTTTACATGGTAACTGATATTGAGGACAAAAAGTTAGTTTTTTTTTAAATCAAAAGAAAGTAAAAATGTGGAAAAAAAAATTTTTCTCCTAATTTCATTCTTGGTGAAAAAAAAGGTCAGAGGTCTACAAGTAACCCACCAGTTGTTAGCTTTGCTCCAGTGTTTACTGACGGCTCTAAAACAGGGGACAGTGTGGGTGCGTCTGCTGTCTTTCCTGACCGCAACCTCTCCTTTACCCTTCCCCTCATGCTTCATTTTTTACTGCAGAATTAATATACATTCCAGTATAGCTTTTTTCCTTAACTATACCACTCATCTCATTTATTAAGGTTCGGTCAGCGCCCTTCCGCTTGAAACCCCTATTCTAAAACACATATGGTATCGTGTACACATCTTCAATGGCTGTTTCCACTCCTCGCAGTAAACAATTTACACTATGTTGAACCCCTCTTACTTAGGGGTGGTAACTCAACGAAATCGCTGACGGAGGCCAGAATGACCGCCTTTTTTTCCGTAGCTTGTTCTAGGTACCTCCCATCAACTGATTATTATCCTGCTCTCTGACAAGGCTTCCGGTCTTACTGGCAGGAGTGCTGGACGAGTTGATCAGCGAGGGATGGAACTTAGAAATATAAAGCCGATCATTGGTGCGTGGTTTCTCTCATTCGATGAAATGATTTGCACGTGTTGCATTTAGCCCCCCAGACTACTACAGCCATATATGTCAAGGGATCCTCTCCCATCGCAGATTTTTTTTCCGTCGCATACCTAATCTGTTTCACCATATCTTCATTGATGTCCTCAACTGGACCTCGATCCCATTCATTTTCCTACTCTATGGTCATAACACCGTTTCTAAAAGGTTTCTCATATCTTGTCGAATTCCATCCAATTCCCCTGAAACTACTTCAAGAAATGAATATTCTTCACAATATATAATTTTGTAATGTAATTAGGAACTATATACAATGTAGGAACATCTTTTTATTTTTTTTTGACTGAATATTCATTTCGCCATCTAAATTTTCTCTTGTGATACATTTAAAATGAGTATGAGCCAGGATCCACCCAAGGAGTTGAATATTCAACCCAGTGTTGCTGCTTCCTTGTAGGCCGTGGTGGGTCCTGTTCATAAACTATAAAAATAAATAAATAAATGCACCTTCAGAAATTGGCTTTGACGATGTGACTATTTCATTCGCTATGACATAGTTAGCACTTACTGTAGCATCACTATTCTTATTTATATTTTTAAAAACTGATTGTCTATTCTCTAAGTCGGTAATTAATTTGGAAATTGATTCTTCGAGAAGCTTTCCATCATAACGTTGGAGTTTTCTTCTTAATAGTTTTATAATGTCTTTGAACATTATGTATTCTCTGAAATGGCAAAAGTTTTGAAATATGAAACAACCTCTCAGATTTTGCTAAATTGATGCATGGGTACAGTTTAGGCTGAAATCACTGAATCTGAAATCTGTTTTTCAATATCTTAATTAGAAGCAAAGTTATGGACACCCCAAGTTTGGGGGTTTGGGCCACACCCCACATTTTAAAGACTCGCATCTCGTCCCTATTTTACATAAAAGGTTGAAAAAAAGAATTTTTAGCTCTTTAAAAATGATTGTCAATATTTTATATAAGGACAATATTTAAAAAATTACAGCCATTTTAATTTTTAATTGGCGGGGCACCCCCAAAGCACACTGAAATGAAAAAAATGTAATTTAACTTTAAAAAAGAAATCGATGTAGATATCCGAGGCATCATTATTTTGTATCTTTTATATCTTATATGTAAGATATACAAGGTTAAATATTTATATATTTTTAGCAATTTTTAAAATTTAGTCTATAGGAGTTTTAAAAATCTTAATTAACTACGTCTAGAATCAATATGTTAGAAGAGAATTTTGCAGCAGCTTTTGGGTCAAATGAGTATGTGATTGCGACGCCAGCATTCAATTGGGGGTACTGAACACACACCCATAATGTTCTTCATCAGTACCCAACATGTATCCTCAGTGGACAAAAAAGAGAATGTTTTTCACAATCTGGTGCATAAAGTTAATTTCATAGTCTTGATGTTCATCTGAGATTTCTTCGATAAACCCTATTTAAGGAATATTATCATAAGTACAAAGAGCATATTGGGCTATTTTGTAATCAATGTAGGTGTAGGTCATGGAAGGAATTGATTTGTCAGATGAAATTTGGTGTACAGTGTATTCGGTTGAATATGATGTGAATGCTTTGACAGTTATTAAACCGTTGGGAATTATTTTATGGAATCCTTGTGTACCTTTTAAAGTTTGAGCAGTCTGAAATCTAGATTATAATTGTTCTTCAATTTTTAATATATCATCAGACGGAATATAAAAGAATTTAATTGAATCAGCAAAATAATCAATCTGCCAAAAATTTGAAAAATTCTAATGGTGTTATAATTGGAGATTTACAAACCCCTTAAAGACTCTTTAGTTGCAGCCCTTTTAACTATGCCTCCAATGCCATCACAGGCATTCTTACCATGACCGGTACCAAAAAAATTCCATTCACAATTCATCCCAAATTCTGAAAGATGATAGCACAGATTTACGAAGTTGTACTTATTTTTGTACTAACCAGTACAACCATTATATAAATAAGTGAACTTTGGTGCAATTTGGAAGAATAAGATTTATGGCAGGCAAAAGTTTTTAAGAAATGCATGAACTGAAAATACTGAATGGATCAATGAGTCACTAATAAAGCAAAAAAATTTATGGTTAAGACATTTTGTCGAATCATTTTTGTAATAAACCACGAAAGGGTGTACAGTTGCTTGACTGTTTGATCAGTGAAAGCTCTGGCTTTCATCTTGTATAATAAAGGAGTAATTTTCAGAAAAATCACCAAGAATAATGACTTCTTCGTTCAAGTTTTCTTTAAGATATTTTAAATATGCTGATTTTGACTTGAAAATATAATGGTGGCGTATTAGGGAAAGAATTTTGTAAGTTAGTGTGGCTATAGATTCATCTGTTGTTTAAACAATGGTGGCGAGTGTTGACCTATCTGTACTAATCCACTGTAAATAATTAATGTTGTCTCTTTCATCTAATTTTGAGAGTTTTTAGTTACTCTTGCACTCTGGATTTTCCTGGACATTTTCTGCATTGTCCTAGCTTACACTTTGCATTGTTCATATAACAAACTCACTTTTCCATCAAAGTCTTATATGTAATGTCTCTGTCAGCAATACTTGATACCATAAGTTTGGAGTTTTGATGATGTGTGCACACACAGACATTATGAGTGCCCTTTGGGCCTGCAATCACTCACCACTTTGGTCTTAACTTCGCAAATGTAGAAAATCCAACACGATCTTTTGAGTTGCATTTGCATTGGGGAAAAAGTTATTTTAAATTTGACACCAATAGACGTTTCTGTACGTTCTTTTTGCCA
>JABUQX010076875.1:15000-25000 GCA_015478945.1 Trachelipus rathkii | reverse complement strand
TTCTCTCGTCCCCCAAATATTCGCGCCCAGTCATGAGTCCCAATATTTTCTTTTCAATGTTAAGGCGAACATCCGCGCGCACACACACAAACACTCTAATGACTGATAGATGTTCTAGAGAATTAAATTTTTTTGAATGCCTGACTAACTATATAATAGTCCATTTTTTATTTTTCAATTTTAATTTAAACTTGTAATTTTTATTTTTTTTAATTTTTAATTTTTGCCTTATTTTTAGTTTCCCTAAAGTATTGAAAGTCAACAATAAACGTTTAATTTTTTAATGGGTATCATGTTTAAATTAAGTTGGAAACGTACGATTTAATTTTTGGAGTTATTTATTAAAATTAATAATTATTAATTTTTTTTTTAGTTCTTGCTTTACAATGAATGCTAAATTCAAAAATATATTAAGGTTTTATGTAGATATGTGTTTTTTTTGATTACAGGGGACTTAATCGGAGATGGCCATATATATATATATATATATATATATATATTATATATATATATATATATATATATTATTAATATATATATATATATATTATATATATATATCTATTATATATATAATATATATATATATATTTATTATTATCTAATTATTATATTTATTATTATTATTATTATTTTACTACACTTTTTCCCGCTTGAGCGGGGTAGTGGTCCGTACAGCCTCTCTCACTCAACACTTCCCCTCATCTCGCCCTCTATCCCACTCTCCACCCCACTCTATCCTCGCATACACCTCCCTCCTCCTCATCCTTCCCTCCTCCGCATTCTTTATTCGATCCATCACCTCTTCTTGGTCTCCCCCTTCCTCTCTTCCTATCCCCTTCCGCCTCCCAACTCTCTAACCACTTCTGTTTCCATTCTCACTAGCTGCCCATACCATCCTTACATTCCTTCTAAGAGTACATCACCATTCTCCCTCGACATTCTCTCCCTCACACCCTATTCCTAATCCTCTCTTCCTTCTGCTAACCCCACAAACCGCTCCCAACCCCTTCATCTCAAATACTTCCCACTTCTTCCTGGACCTGGCATTTACCCCACGTGTCACACCCATACAACACCGTACACAAATTTTTTCAACATACTTATCTTAATTTCTGTGATAATCCCCCCTTTCCATACTCTCTCAGACACTCAAAGCTTCATTCTTCTCCTCTCATGTTCTAACTCCTTCTTCATCCTCCCCCCTTACCGAATTCCATCCCTAAAGTATCCTAACACTCTTATTTTCATAACTACCCCTTATTCTAACTCTAACCCCTCCCCTCCTCTCTTTCTCCTCCTCAAACCTAACATTTACTCTTACTGGATTTTATTTTAGCCCTTTAGTCACACATTTCTCTCAACTCCTTCACACATCCCTTCAACCTTCCGCGTTCTTCGCCACTCAAAGGCAAGTATCGTCTGCAACAGCTATCATGTTCACTTTCCCTTTTATCATTCCATTATCAATTCCATCCCACCTCCCTCCCTCACCATTCCTCTGCAAACTCTCCATAAACATTGAATGCCAGCGACCATTAAACACCTGCCTCATCTCTCACACCCCAAACCTCACTCTCCCCTCCAGTACCCTCAATACACATTCTACATTCCTATAAAAGCCGCTAATATCCTTTCCTAATTTACCCTCCACTCCTTTTAAGCTCCAACACCCTCCACATTTCACCCTCTTCCTTTATCATATGCTTTCCCTCTAAATCTAAAAAACCCCATACACTTTCCTTTCTCTCTATACCTTTCTCCACACGCATCTTTAGCTGTAACACTTGGTCTATCCACCCTCTTCCCTCCCTAAATTCTCCTTGTTCTTCCCCCATTCTCCCTCCGTTAAACCTCTCACTCTTTCAATCATATTCTCCCATCCACTTTCCCTACCACACTTAAACAGACATACCTCTATACAAGACACATTAAATCCTATCCCCTTTCCCCTTATCCAGGGGGACCAAACACCCATCCTCCAAATCCTGTGGTACCTCCCCATTCCTCCAACATATATTATCACCTCTACAGCTTCTCCCTCCACCCCTATACTCCCTTCTGCAACAGTTTCCATTTACACATCAGACCTGCGACTTCCCTTTTTTTCCTTTATTCCAGCCCTTAATACTTTCCTCCATTTGTATTTCACCTCCCCCTCCTCCCCCAATATCTTACGAAGTATCTTGCACTCTTCTTCCCCCTCCACCCACTTCATTCAGTAATTCCACTAAAATACTCCCCCACCTCTTCCTACCCAATCCTCTCCTCCTTCCACTCCCATCTCCTCTAATTCCTCTCCCCCAACCCTCCTTCTTCTTCCTTTTTTGGTATTTACTTCTTTCCAGAACATTTTGCTCTCTGATTCAAAATTTTCCGTCACTTTCTTCTACAACCATTCTCTTTTTGCTCTTCTCTTTCCGTCCTCTCCACCGCCCTCTTTGCTTCCACTCTAACCTTTCTATATTCACCTCTTTCTCTCTCTACTTCCCAACATTTCACATAACCCTCTTTTTCTTTTCACACATCCTCACTCCTCATCCACATTCACTCCCTTTTTCCTTCTGCTTGCACCACCCTTTTTCTCCACATACTCTCCTCTTCAATACCGCATCTTTAATCTCATCCCCCCTTCCACTTCCCCAATTTTCCCGTCCTCTCACGTCTCTCCACCTATCCCCCATCTCCTGAACTCCCTCTTACACACTGTTTCCTTGAGGTTTTTCTTCTCTTTATCACTTCTACTCTCTTTTTCTCCCCCTTTCCTAACCGTCTACCCTCTCTCACCTTACCTAAACACCAAATTTGATCCGATATCCCCTCCCGCCCCTCTAAATAATTTACATCTGTACCTGTCATAAAACATCATTTACATATATTATATTATATAATATATTATTATATTATATTATAATATATATATATATATATTATAATATATATTAATATATATATTATTATATATATCTATATATATATAATATATATATATATATATATCTATAATATACATCCTGTATAGCGTCGGTCACTGTAGCGTCGGGCTTTAAGGTATAACTTCGTCTCCCCATTTCTAATACACTTTTTGGATTTTTTTTCCTGAAATCAAGGCCCTATAGGTAGGTCATAACAGCACACAAAATAACAATGTAATATCTAATAATCATAGTTTTTTAAATTAATAAAGCTCATTTGAAGTTTTGAAGGGGTGATCGGACCCATTGTCTGGTCATTGGGCCATCCTTTAAATTCCTCTTAATGTATAATTCATTTTTATATTTTAATTTTTACGTTATATACAGAATTTGTTTTTTATATTAAAATTAGTATATAGTACATTAAAATTTCATAATGATGTTCCCCAAAATAAGAATAGAAATGTGGTGGCCCAATTCACCCTTTCAAGGTAAATTTTGACACTTTTTTTGAATTCATATTTTCAATAATAAATTTCATACTTTATTTAATTTTTTACTAATATCAGTAACTATTTATTATATATTAGGTATAGGACGTATAATGTCAATAATAAATAGGCTACTAACTACGAATAACAATGGTAGCCAATTCACCGATCTCCAATTTTTAATGGGATGGGGGATGAATCGGGCCACAAGTTAGGCCAGCGATTTACCACTATGCACTGTTTCAACAAAATTTTAGCTTTACAGTTTTAATTAAGCTAACATACTCAACTGTTATACACTGAAAAAATAAAACATCTCCTTCACCAAAAAATCTGTCATACTTTTCATTTAAAAAAAGTTAAAAAAAACTCGCACATTTTTCAATGTGAAATTCTATTTAAGGAAATTTTAATACACTATTTTATTATATTTTAAAATATAAAACTCTCTAAGAATTAAGATAATTAAATAAACTTGTAGTACTACCAACATTGAGACATTTTTTTATTTTTATTTAGTCTCCCGCCGACGCTATATAACAGACTGCGGATATCCGTATCGGCTAATTCCCTATCGATATCCGGCGCCGGATACCGGTACCTTCCCGATTTCGGTATCCGGTCTAATTGGCACTATCCGGCCTCATCCCTAATTATTTACTATACTATATATATTATATATATATATATATAATATATATTATCATATATATATTTTTTGTATATATTTATATATATAATTTTTATAATCTATATTATATAATTATCTATTATATATATATTATATATATTATATATATATATATATTATATATAATATATATATATATATCTATGTGTAAAAAAAAATAATTTGTACAAATCTCTCTATAGTACAAAATGGTATTTTTTCTTCAAAGAAAATTAGAAAATGTAGTTTGATTGCATTTGACTGTATATCTTACTCATAACATAAAATATACGAAATCAATGATGGATCTCCTAAAAGTAGATTAGTAATGCTTTGTTACTTTTTTTTCATTTCCATGTACTTTGGGGGTTCCCCCCCCCCAAATTAAAAATTAAAATGGCTGTAATTTTTTTTAATATTGTCCTTATATAAAATATTGACTTAATCATTTTTAAAGAGCTAAAAATCCTCTTTTGAATGGCTTTTTTTTTCAACCTATGTTAAATAAGGACTGAGATACGAGTCTTTGAATTTTGGGGGATTGCCAAAACCCCCAAATTTCAAGTATCCATAACTTTGGTTCTAATCAACATATTGAAAAACGGATTTCAGATTCGGTGGTTACAGCCAAAACTCTACCCATACATCCAATTTTCATCAAAATCTGAGAGGGTGTGGTTTTATCCTTTGGCTGATTTGTCAGAGATGTCGCCTTATACTCTTTCTCGGCCGCAATTTGTTTGTTGCAAATCAAACACCTAATCTTACCATTCGATTCGATGCAAAAATATAAATCTCTCCATGATTTCTGCATTGTTCTGCATTCGCTAGCAATCTTTTTGTTTTGCCATATTGTAGTATATGGGTAAAGAGAAATTTATATTATGCATGAGGATGAACTTGTGAAATATACCTAAGCTTCACTTAATTACTACAAGCCTCAATAACAAAAAAAAAACCTTGCAAGAATGAACTTGAAGGCTAGTGCCACTGGCGCTCGAGTTGCTAGATAGTACGATGTTTTTCTTTGTAAATTGAAATTAATTAAAAATAGCTCCTAGAGTACGGAATTTTTTCAATTACTTTTAATTTTTATAATCTAAATCAAACCGCTGGCCGGATAGGAACCCTTCGCGGGCCGGATGTTTGACAGCCCTAGATTAGGCAAAGGAGCGTACTTCAAAGGAGGAAGAGTATGTGCGTGTGTCTGCCGTAATATAAGGAGAGAGAGATTGAAATTTTATGCACATTTTTAGCAGGTCTGCGGAGTCTAAGCAAAACATTTTTAGTATCAAATGAAGAGATTCGGAACCGGAACCAGCGACGGGAATTTTAAAAATTGTGGAGACATGTACTACTTTAAAATGATGGAGTCGGCAAAAAAATGTACGGACTCTGTAGCCCGATTTTTAATCGGAAGTAGTGTAAATTTCAATAAATTTTTTTTTGATAGTTGTAGTCGAATCAAAATGTTTAGTGATCAAGTCTTGAATTAAACGGCTCTTTTTCATATTAGGTTGCTATTATAGAAATTAATTTAAAATTTATTTTTCAAAATATTTTACCTTCGTTTATTTAAGATTTGAACAGTGGGTGAAACTTGATTGTGGCTTAGGAGTTATAACACAACGGCGTGTTTGGAATATGTGTGTAGTTAATAAGTATTCCCGTGTATGAGTATTTGTCATATTGTTGGAATTTGTCGAGACATTATTTAATTAATCAGACTTGCAACACGCTCGTCATTCAGTAATCGTTCTTTAGGATACCTGATGGACGTTTAATGGTATCCGTTGCCCATTCTCTGGGATTGCATTTACGTCACCATGTTCCAAAATTCAGAAATTAGAAGAAACAAAGGCATTCTTGAGTGGGATGGCGTGGATTATACAGATATTATCTATAAATTCAGTTCCATTCGACAGATCTCGTAATAGACTCATCACATTTTCTTCTCAAATTATCTTGCAACCTATCTCCAATGGAAATGAGAGCTGAATGTGGAATCTTTCAGGCTAACTCGTCAAGATCCTGGCGGGGTTACAAATGCCAGATTTCTGCCATTGGATTTTGTATTCTGATGTCCAGATGCTGCTCCTGTAAGTGTTAATTTTTGGTGAAGAGTGCTCCACACACCATATTGTTAATAAACTTAGAAGTCAGAAATTGGTATGATAATGAATTACCTCGAACATCTGCAAAAGAACTAAATGAAGACTCCGTCCTAGTTTATAATGAATTGATGCGCTAGTCTGGAATAGGATATTTTGTCTAAACAGTATTTCCATTGTCCTTCCTATTAAAGCTAGTAAAAATATATTTCGCTCTCTCTAAAAGATTAAACAACTGTTAACATTTAGGCCTACTAGTCACCGTGACTGAGTGGAGCCAGTTTTTCTTCTAACCTAAAATAAGTTATTAAAATGCATGACTTAATTAGAAAAAGTAAAAATTATTTGGAAAAAGCCGTTGTAGCATTACCCTTAATGTTTGGCTGTACTTCCACATGTAAAAATCCACTTTTTTTCCGTCACTGTCGACGTAATGTTTCATTCTAAAGGTGACGGGTTTACAGAAAGCAAAAAGCTTGCATGCAATAGAATTTAGGAGAAAAAGCAAAGATGTAGTGTTGTTGTAAATTTTAATTAATTATGTTTGATTTCATAGATTCAAGACAAAAACTGGTCTCGACTTTAGCGAAATGCTTTTCTTCGACGACGAACATAGGAATAAAGTGGACTTGCAGAAAATTGGAGTTCACACCATAATGGTAGAAAATGGAGTTACAGAAAAATTAGTCAATGATGGTCTGAGAGAATATGCAAATATGCATATGCATGCAAATATGCAATGTTAGTAATTCGAGAAGCCAAGTTTATAATTTCTGTGATGTTATGATATTTTATAGTTTTTAATAGATTTATATGTTGATAAAGATGAAAATAATTTGTTTTCGTAATAGTTTTTATTTGTTGATAAAGTCTTTATTTATATTTTGATAAGGAATTGTAGTAAAATATATATATAAAATAAATCTTTATTGCAAAGGTATATACAAAATATTACATAAACCACATATGTTTATATTTTTTATAATTTCTCTAATATATATGGAAGGATGCTTTGTAGATTACGATAAACGGTTTGTGAAGCAGGATTACAAAATCTTATACTCAAAACATTACAATAAAATAAATTCTAAATTTGTAATTACTTTAATTCTCCCTTAGTTAATTTAAGGTTATAAAATATAAATTGTTTTTAAAGTGCAAATTAAGTTTTGTTTCAAATATTTGAAACTTTTATCTACCTATATTTCTCGCTATAAATTTTTAATATTTATCGCCAAATATTAAGTATTTCAAAACTTACGGTAATTTTGTATTACAAACTAGTGATACTAGAACAAGTGTGCGTAAAATTACGACTGAGATACATTCTGACAGGTGTATATTAATTTACAAATGAAAGATTTTATAGCAGAAAATACATTATTATTATTATTATTATCGGTTCTGTGGGCACAGCTACTGTACAGTACCTTGGTGTATATTTAATGATACAGAACTACACGCTAATCAATGTGATTTATTTTTGTTTCTAAAACAAAGATTTGTGGAGGCTCTATGAAACCTCAGTCGTAAGTCAACACACACACACTATATTATATAAGATAAACAATATACCGTATAATAGTTCTGTAGATAATAAAAAGTAATACCTTGTGGATATAATAAAATGTATCAGGTGGACAATGGAATGTTTACATTCGGATGTAAAATATTTCTTCACAATACAATACTTGTAATAATTATTTCTTTAACAATAAATGTCTAAATTACTACAAACTCAAAACATCTTTTAATTAAAGGCAAATAAGGCCATTCAAATTATTGGGGGGTTTGAAATTGCATAAAAATGACATTTGTTTCACTTAAACAGTTAAAATCTGTATGGGAAAAACAACTCATGATTTAGGTAAATTATTATGGAACGTTAACAGGCTTTCAAAATCATTTCGAAACTTAATTTAAATACAAATAATCTCTTGACTAGAACTCTTCCTGGTATGTATGAAGCAGGTTTTTCCAGCTTTGACTACAAAACTTCAAATGCAAATGACTGGTAAGATGATATATATATTAAAATAAGATATATAAAAATATAAATATTAATAATATATATATATATATATATATATATATATATATATATATATATATATATATATATATATATATATATATATATATATAATAATAAATTGGAATCTTTGAACTTAAAATTAAAAATGAAACTGAAAATGGCATAATGTATTAACTGCAACATTGAGTTTTCACAGCAAGAAGCACAGTTTTAGTCTAAAGGAAAAACGCACTTCATAAATCTTATTGAGAGATCTGCGAAATTGGTATATATATACCTTCATTATTCGAGAAACATTTCCCATAAACTATTTTTAAAAATACTTTAACAAGATGTCTTTATACAAGACAAAATATCTTGCAAGCTTATTAATAGTCTATTCCACTGTTTAAAATAACTTTTGAAATGTAAAGATGTAGAATTTAGCGTCAAATAGCAATGATAATTTCATACTAAAGAACTATTGTTTTAAATTTTGGAAATTCATATTCAATACATTGAATATCCAAATGTGCTTGTTAATTTGTTCATGTAGTATTTTTCGCTATTAATTAATACAATCTATAGAGCAAATTATTCAAAGGTAAAGTTTTTTTCAAAAGTTTCAAAATTAAGGTCAATTTAAATTATTATTATTAAGGTATTTTAAATTTTTTTAAGTGGAAAAGTTGGGATATCAATTAGAGCCTTAGTCAAAGGACGGTGTATAAATATAAAATTTAAGTATATGTCTTAAAAAAGGCTTTTATTTTATAGAAAAATATTTACAGGAATATATATAATGAGAATCTTTTTACGGAGATAGATTTTTTGAAACTTCTTCATTCTTAAGGATTCACATTTCAAGAATCCAATGATGAAACTAATCAAAGTAAGAAGCAAAACTTCATGTAGCACATACACAAGTATCATTTATACTAAAATGAACAAATAATCAAATACTGAGAAGTTTCTCGAAACAATTTCAATAAATAAAACTTCATTTTCTTTATTATTCAATTGCCAGTTCAAAACAATTTAAAGGATTTTCAGCAAATTTGTGGTAAAAAAAAAAATGTTCAAATATTAGAAAAAATAGTTTATAAAAGCCGATTCCTCTTATTGGTGGGATAAAAATATTGCTAAATAAGAATAAATGCAAGAGAAAATTGTATCTTCTATCAATTCTACACCTAGTACTACCTTTCTTTTGTTTTCTTCTCTTTCTAGCAACTATTTACTTCCAGCATAGAAAACAGTACTTCCTACAGTTCACTTTTAAAAACTCGCTAAATATCCAATATAGGACTTACCACTTAAACTTTCTAAAGGACTCGACAGCATAAATTTCTAAAAACGACCAATAATTCAAATTTGCTCGTGTCAAGTTAAAACAAATTATCTTCCTTATATCCTCAGTCATCCGAATTCTAATTACTTGCATCAAAAAGTACATCGAGCCTAATAGTTTTGTAATCCCCAATTTAACTCGTTTCATACATATTCAAAACCACCTGAATATAGAGCGATTTTGTCAAGGATTGGATTTACCGTGAAAAGTTAAAGATTATGAATATAGAAAAAGTGTTGATACGGAGCATTCCAACACAATACATGGCAACTCCCTAGTTCTAAATCATAGATCTGACATCCGCACCCCCCACTTGCAGCATAACATTAAGTGTCCAGTTTGACCTAAATGATGACCGGAAGGGCCCATATTTAAGTGTTATATATGCCATCTGAACGCTGCAACTAGGTCGGATTAGCCTTTTAACCAGTGTCATTGCGTAAAATTT
>JABUQX010076875.1:0-10000 GCA_015478945.1 Trachelipus rathkii | reverse complement strand
GAACAGAACTCCTAACTTCTTTGAGGCCACCTTAGCAACCATTGTAATATGAGGTTTCCAAGACAGTTTTGTTGTTATGTTGAAGACCAAGAATGTTTATGTTATTCACAGGTGAGACATTAGAGCCGTCGAAAGAAATAGTTCAAGTTGGGAGGTGTTTATGAGAGGGAGATATAAGAAGTTGAGTTTTTAAAGAGTTG
The DNA here is from genome assembly GCA_015478945.1 of Trachelipus rathkii. Lineage (NCBI taxonomy): Eukaryota > Metazoa > Arthropoda > Malacostraca > Isopoda > Trachelipodidae > Trachelipus > Trachelipus rathkii. The sequence continues at coordinate 9,800 of JABUQX010076875.1, read as the reverse complement.
AATTTTACAAGCTGCGGTGACCCCACCGGGAAATCCATCCCGTCCAAGAATAGAATCGGAAAGCTGAAGACGAGAGGCAACTCTAGATGTAAAAGAAGGAGCAGATTTGAAATGAGTACAAGAATGGAGAGTTAAGTCATCGGCATAAGAGTGAACTGAGTTAGAAGTACAGCTGAGGAGATCGTCGATGAAAAGTAGGAATAAAGTTGGAGATAGAACAGAACCTTGAGGAACACTACAATTAAGAGGAAAGGAGGAAGAGGACGCTCCATCAACGAGTGCTGATAAGGAGCGATCGTAGAGAAAACTAGACAAGAGTAAGCAAAGAGGAGGAGGAAACCAAAAGGAAGGGAGCTTAGAGAGCAGTGACGCGTACCATACTGGGTCAAAAGCTTTGGATATGTCAGGCGCCACGACGCAAGACTCCCCATGGTCCCTAAGGGCAGAAGACCATAAATCAGTTAAATAGGAAAGTATGTCACCAGTTGACCTCGAGCGTCGACAGCCATACTGATAATCTCAAGGAAGGGAATGAGATTCCAGATGATCCAGGAAATGAGATATGAAGAATTTCAAAGATTTTAGACAGAATAAAAGTGAGAGCTATAGGGTGATAATTAGAAGGATCAGAGCGGCTACTTTTTTTCGGGATCGGTAAAGTTGGGTGGAGGTGACTGATCATTATGTAAGAATGTTCGCATGAGCCAATAGCGCCATTCCTACAAGTTGGTAAGGCATCAATAAATTCAGCCAAAGTGATAAGGTGGTCTTAAGGAAGATTCTGCTCTTCTGGTGTTGCCAGACGGAATTCAGGAGGGGATAATTTATGAAGATTCCCTAGAACACGATGCACGATGTTGCTGTTCACTAAGTTTCCAGTCCGAAGTAGCAGCTGTGGTAGAGGGGATCAGGGCAGTATATGGATGACTTCACAGAAAGGTGCGAAAAACCGGTTTAGGCAGCTGTTGTAAGGATTCAGGTATCCTAAGAGCACCCAGGTTTTGATCAACAAGTAGCATTGAGTGATCTGCAGAAGCAGATGACGAAGGCTGAGGAAAAATTCCTCCACTGGTGTTTAAAATTTCGTGATCTAGGATCTGGAAAGCAAGTGTAAATTTTCTCAAGAGGGGGCAGCAGACATTAGTTTTTTTTGATGAGGAAGGATGACAGAGCACATTAGATATACCTATCCTTGTATGATGGACTACTGGATCACTTGGAACTGGAACAGAGACTATATCAGTAGAAGTAAGAACTTTTGTCCCAAAACGCCTTGGGGGAGGCTCAGGAAGTGGAAAGGGTGGAACGGCATAACCACTGATCCATAGGTTCAAGTTTACTAACCAAACGTCGTCTCTCTTTTGTCTAGTTTTTGGTAGGTTTGGATGTATATTAGATCCTTTCAAATTTACAGTAATGATGGGTCGCACTGTCCACAGTGAAATCCCCTTTCCAATTAGGTACGAGGGAGGGTTATGAGAATGTATATAGAAATCTTTACCACAACGAGCATAAAGGTCTTGTGGTATACGGCAATATTTCTTAGGATGTCCAAAATTATTGACATCTGAAGCAGCGTCGAGGTAGAGGGACGCAGATTCGGACAGAATATTTACGATAGCCAATTTTAACATTTGATGGAGTGTAAAGCGTACTGAAAATACGTTAAAAAAGAGCGTTCAGATCATTGGGGATATCCCTCTTTAGATGCGGGAGAATCGATACGCTCTCGTCACTGGAAAGGCTTTATGTAAATCTTCCAAGATCTATAAGGAAGAAAAATATCTCACATCATAGGCGAACATTATATCCTTGGAAGTATTACGAAAACAATCAATAGATGTTATCAACAGTAAATCAGATAAGGTTAATATACTGTCAAGAATCGTGCTCTGCATCTTAGCGCAAGCTTTCATGAGAAGAGTTATTTGTCATTTTAGTGACTTCAGGGAAGACATTTTAATTCATTGTTTAATTTAATAACAGTTTGATCGGTCAGTTGCGTAGACTACGAAAGCGAAAGAAAAAATACATTGGGAAAGTCACATTTCGAGGAATACCATGAGGAAGGTCCATTGCATGTTTGGCGCGAGAAGTACGCGAACGTCGTTGGTCTCTAGTCTCGGAAGACAAATCGGGCTTATCGGGAACCTGAGATAGGAGCGTCATGCCAGAGGAAGGCAGAGGCCTCTCAGGTGCGAAGGTGAGGAGAGGGAATCAAGGCCTTGAGTCCTGAAGAATTTTCCAAAACTAAAGATCTGTTATTCGTTTCACGTTGTCAAACAAAGCCTACTCATTAAGGACTACCACACCCAGTGACCTTCATCGACAGGAGCATAACATCTAACTTAGATATAAAAATGACTAAGATATATAAACTAAACACCAGTCTCAAGACTTATTGGTTCCCCTCACAATATAAGATACACACACAAAAAGTATTCTAAATCAAAAGAAAGACCCGAGAGCAATGTAGACGTGAGGAAGGGATCACGAGGCAAAGCAGAAAAGGTACCGAGAAACAAGCCACTCTATAAAGACTAAAACCCAGCTGTTTAATACGTATTCAGGTGTCACCACCTAAGAGCACACACCAGTTAGAGATGACACTCAACAAGTAGACCAATTAGAATGATCTGCAGAAGCACGATCAATATATGACCAGCAAGACACAGCTCGCAGGAAATAAAATTCCTCCACAACGCTCCTCTTGGAAGAAGGAGCAGTAACACATTACTTAAGAGGATAGAGTCCTATATCGGAGTAGTTGCTCGCGGGGGCAACTTTAAACATCAGGCGAGGCGGAGTATAACCACACAACATTCATTATTCAATAGATGTCTCCAGAAAGAGAATTAGAGCGAAACAAGGAACAAAACCAGCCATTTTAATGAGTAGCTAGAGCAGACCACAAATACCAAAAGCGGAGAGAACGCTGAGAGAAGTGAAGACATAGCTACACACAGCCATCAGCACAGGTGATACCGCCGGAATTACACCCCTCTGCAAACATAACCAAAAAGGTATAAACACACAAATAAAAGATACGGATGAAGTAAATATGACCACAAGCTAACAACACTAAGGAAATAGAATCAAGAAAATAAAAACCAAACAGACCATACAGACAGACAAAAACAAACCACAACGCCAAAACGTAAATTCTTCGCGACACCAAATCGACCATTGAGAATCCTGAACCACCCCAAACCCCGCCCCGACAAGGTGGATTAGTTCCTATACTATAATATAATATAATATACTATATATATAGACCATATATATATAATATTTATACTAATATATAATATACACCTACCATCACTAACACTAATACTATTATCATATATTGTTTTACACTATATATTACTAACATATAATAAATTATATAATGAATCTAATAATGAATATTTTTCTTCGATAATATATTGATCATAAATTCCATTACCATAAATAACATTAATTTACATATATTATCATAAATAATATACAATATATCATAATATATATATAATATATAAATAATCTCACCCTTATAAACTAACATAATATAAATCATTTATGTAGTTAATCGAGGAGGAGGTCAGGTATTGTTTCAATTTTGAAAGACTACAATTAAAATCTATTCTACACATACGGGCATAGACAATCATACCAATATTATCAGCAACAAATCAGAATACAATTATACACAGCGGAATTCTAGAACAATAAGAAGACATTCAAATCCACAACACTCAATAACATGCAAAAGGAAAGAAAATTTATCACCTATATACAATCACATCATCAACAATCAACTATAACACATCATATAAAGAAATCATATATCTACAATATATATATATATTATATATACAATAGTCAAACATTCAAATACACACACACAACACCATATATACTAACCTATATAATATAACTAACATAACTCCTCAAATATAACTACTCACACATATCATACAATCCATCACAATACACCCACTAAATCATCCACAACAAATATAAATACCCCAACCAATAACAATACTACATAAACACCAATGAAAAGAGTAATCCTATATGCTAATGGAGGACTATATACATGAATAATAAATTACAATAATTTTCGATAATTATATACTATAATATATAAGAATATATATATAATATAATAAATAATATAGTATATAGCATATAAAATACAGGTATAACTCATATAATATATGTTATAACTATAATGTAATATATAACAGAATAGAATATCAATACAGAGTCCATAAACACACTATAATAGATATAAGTACAGCTCATATACATACTACTCAAAACTAATAGTATTATATAATACTAGCATATCAAGAGAATATACTAGACTACATAACCTCACACGCAATCATAATAGACTGAACAGACGAGACATAGTAAATACTGCACAACCCCGAATATAAGCGAAGTGATACGTATTATCAGCAAAAAGCAAAAATCGGCCAACCGCACCACAAAGAACAAAACAATAAATTTTAGAGAGAACAATTTGTTTACATAAAAAAAAAAATAAAAAAAAATATTATCTAATATACTTAGTACACAACACATCAATAAGCTATTATGAACAGAGTAATAACACTCGGCGTCTCTCTTATTACAACAAAACTTGCAATCTAAACGTATACTGAAAATCCTCGGCATGCAATCGCAAAAGCAAAAATAAAATTAAAATATATCAATAAAAATAATCAATACAGCACATACACAACGAAATCACTAATGAAGCAAAAAGCAAAGCTTCAATATAAAATTAGCCCTAGACTCATCACACTATAACCTGACACTGCAACCCAGCACTTAATGATCTGGAAAGCCACAGACATACGCAGAATAGTATAGGTAAAGAAGTACTGCCTGCCAATATAACATATCCAGTCATAAATTACATATGGCTACAAACCACAAAATCATAAATCGAAAATATCTAAAAATTAAAACACAATTTATTATAACACAAACACACCTTATTCCACTCACATTGATCTAATCACTTATACGAGGAGTAAAAAAACACATAAATATCTAATTATAAATAAATCACCGAGCAATGAATGAGAACGATGCAGTGTCACTATCAAAGAAGACAGATTCGGCTTGATAGTATGGAAGAAATGTATCCAAAGAAGCAATCAAAGTACTTTGTACCATAGATCACTATACATAACATAAAAGATTTATCATTACATATGCAACTATCTATTCACAACCAGAATCTTACGTATATTAACTCTATCCATCACACATAATAAAACCTCATGTTAAAATACCATAAAACCACACAATTATAAAATATTAAATACATCGCAAAATATATATATACAAATTAGGCATATTAATTAAAACCCCACCAATTCACTATCAACTCTCACCTATAGTGAACAGCACCCATTCAACTTAACAACCAAAACATCAACATCAACTCACCAATAAGTAACATCCTACGAGCGGAGAGCGTACTGTCTGACCATAGCAACGATTACAAGCCTTAGGGGTGAATAAGACTCCGCACTGGAAATTATTATAGGGTTCTTTGATAGAAGAATGCACGCGGCGGAGAGCACACTGTCTTCGTACACTCCACTCTCTATGGGATGCATGCTTGTAATGAGGCCAGATTAGTAAAATTCTTCTTCAAAATTATTCACACCAATATTTCTGAAAGAATTATCTCCCATAATATGCTTCGGTTTCACTTTCCAGACAGGTTCGTAGCATTCCTGGAGCGAAGTCTACCTTCTGAACTTGCACATGAGAACAGAAGCAAGCATCAACTCCAGATCCTATCTCTACTACACCAAAATCAAACCAAAAACACAGAGCAGAGAAGAGAGCTAAGGACAGCAGAGAGATAGACTACTAGACCATACCTACTATGACTGAATCACCTACATACTCATATCAAAGTCTCGAAACAACTTCGACATCCACAAACTTGCTCCATGGCCAATGACATACGACACCATGCTGAGAAGTGAAACCCCGAAAGACCTAATAAATAGGCGGAGAAAATCAACACAATCGTCCTTCGAAAATGGTGAAAATTTTGAAGAAAAGAATTTTACAATGGCCTCATTACAAGCAGCACTCCCAAGAGAGGGAGTGAAGAGACATCTCCAGCGTGATTCTTTATCAAAAGAACCAAATAATTTCCAGGCGGAGTCAATTATACCCACCTCAAGCACCCAATCCTGGCATTGAGAAAATGTGCATGGTCAAAAACACCCGATAAAGCTAAGTAGTAGTAGTAATAGTAAATGTGGTTTAATTAATGGTGCTCCACTAGGAAATAATAATACTAATAATAATACTAATAAAAACAATAATAATAATAATATTAACAATAATAAAATTAATAACAATAATAATAATAATATTAATATTAATCCTTTAGATGAAAAAGACCTTGATGCTTCTTTGGAACACTTTCCATACATAAGCGAATCTCTAGACACCACTTAACATTCCCGTATTATTATATTTTAGAATTATTTTACCGTTAAAGTGATTAACAATTGAAATAATTTGTATAATAATTTTTAATTGTTTTAATCATTTATAATTTTTTTAGTAGCCAATAATTTACTGAATTTATTGCAGCAACTCTTTACCAATATTGCGATGTGCTCAATCATAAGTCGTTTTCTAGTCAATATGAAGTCAGTTATTTATTAAGTTTTCTTCTCATTATTATTATTATTATTATTTTATTTATTTAATTTTATTTTTTGTTTTTTGATGAAGATTTTATAATATGTTAGATTGCAATTTATGAAAAAGCTGAGTATACTCGTTTTATATATATATATATATATATATTTTTTTTTTTTTTTTTTTTTAAACAAATGTTCAAAATTTATTAATTTCTTTTTCGGTTGCCACTTTGCTTTCAATAGTATCAATTCTTATCGGTTTATTACTATTATATATATAATACTATATATCATATATAAAAGTATAATATAGTATATATATATATGATATATATTAATAATACAATCATAATAATATCATATATATATATCAATACTTATAGAATATATAATATACACACCAACTACTATTTATATCAACACAACACATATATAAATAATTACAATAAAAATAACAATTAATCATCACTTAATATATATACTAAGATATTACAAAATGTAATATACTATAACTATATATATATATATAATATATATAATATTATATATATATATAATATATATATATATATTTATATATATATAATTTTATAATATAATATATTATTATAATATATATACTATATATAATATACAAATAACACACTACAATATAACATAATAAATAGAACTAGAACTTAATAAACATCAACCAAACTAACTAACTCTACATATATACTATACTAATAATAATCATATACCACCAAAAAATTTTTTTCACCGACTTATTGCACCATCGTTATTAGCCTTTCCTGAGTCGAATATGAAAAATCCATACTATATTCAGCATACCCCAGTAAATTCTACAACATATATGATTGTCATATCCATAGAAAATACAATGAATCTTTTAATGCTTCACATTTTCGCATCCCTCCCTCTATTATACAACATAAAATACTTTTACTAGTAATGTAGTTGCTATAATATATATATATATATAATAATAAACTCACAAACACATAACAACTAATAAACACACACTATCAATATTACTAACTATATACTTAGTACACCACAACCATAATATAAAATATAAATATAATTATATATATATATACTATATATAATACCTATCATCACAACCTACAATACAAATAATACCACACCACTATATCCTAATAATAAAACACTAACACCACAACACCCATGTCACATTACTATATACAATCATAAACATATATACCAATATATAAATATATACCTCTCTCTCTATATATGAATTTTGCCACACACAATAAAAATCAAATAAATAATATAAACTTATATGCGACGCACTAAACCCACAAACCCACCATATAGACTCGGGCGGGCGGAGTATATTCGGAGGCATGGTCAATCAAGAATAGTCAATGTCGAGCAATTGTGTCTGCGAAGAATTACGTTCGTGTGTTTTTTTCCCTTATTGGCTGGTTTTATTTTCTTGTTCTATTTCTATTAGTTTTATCTGTGGTCATATTTACTTACATCCATCTTTATGTGTGTATACCTTTTTTTGGTTATGTCAGAGGGGTGAATCCGGCATCACCTGTGCTGATGGCATGTTAGCAGTATCACTCACGTCCGTGATTTGATGCGCACTACATAAAATCTGGTTTGTTCCTTTTTCCCTAATCCTTCTGGAACATCTATAATAAGAGGTACCGCCCCACGTTAACCCCCGCGAGCAAACTCCAAAACACCAAAACGCTCCTTCTCCAAGAGGAGAACCTATCGTGGAGGGAATTTCCTCCAGCCTATACGTCACATCATGCCCAATAACTGCCAGATCACTCAATGCTACTTGTTGATCACAACCTGGTTGCTCTTAGGACACCTGAATACATAAACAGCTGCTGCCTAAACTTGTTTCTCGTACCTTTCTGCTGCCCTGATCCCCTCTACCACAGCGGCTTTCTTTGGATAGGAAACTTAGTGATCATTGGAGGGGAACCAATTAACTTAATATACTATCAAATTACAATTAACTATGCCTCAGAAATCCACTGTCTTTAAACTTGTTGACACGGAAACGAATAACAGATCTTTAGTTTTGGAAAATTCTTCAGGACTCAAGCACCAGATCCAGCAGCAGTAGGAGTGTTACCACCACCACCATCAAAACCAGCAGAGGCAGCTTCACCACCATCAAAACCAACAACAGCAGGAGTATCATCAGCATCAGCACTAACACAACCAATACAACCACCACCATCAGCAATACCACCACCAACTGCAGCACCAACAGTTGCAGCATCAATACCAGCAGTAGTAGCACCAACCACCATCACCACCATATAGATCAGGTTAATCAATGTCATCTTAACGAACAGCAGTACCAACCACCATAACACGCTCCTATCTCAGGTTCCCGATAAGCCCGATTTGTCTTCCGAGACTAGAGACCAACGACGTTCGCGTACTTCTCGCGCCAAACATGCAATGGACCTTCCTCATGGTATTCCTCGAAATGTGACTTTCCCAATGTATTTTTTCTTTCGCTTTCGTAGTCTACGCAACTGACCGATCAAACTGTTATTAAATTAAACAATGAATTAAAATGTCTTCCCTGAAGTCACTAAAATGACAAATAACTCTTCTCATGAAAGCTTGCGCTAAGATGCAGAGCACGATTCTTGACAGTATATTAACCTTATCTGATTTACTGTTGATAACATCTATTGATTGTTTTCGTAATACTTCCAAGGATATAATGTTCGCCTATGATGTGAGATATTTTTCTTCCTTATAGATCTTGGAAGATTTACATAAAGCCTTTCCAGTGACGAGAGCGTATCGATTCTCCCGCATCTAAAGAGGGATATCCCCAATGATCTGAACGCTCTTTTTTAACGTATTTTCAGTACGCTTTACACTCCATCAAATGTTAAAATTGGCTATCGTAAATATTCTGTCCGAATCTGCGTCCCTCTACCTCGACGCTGCTTCAGATGTCAATAATTTTGGACATCCTAAGAAATATTGCCGTATACCACAAGACCTTTATGCTCGTTGTGGTAAAGATTTCTATATGCAGTGCAATATCCCGCCCTCGTACCTAATTGGAAAGGGGATTTCACTGTGGACAGTGCGACCCATCATTAC
>JABUQX010076874.1:20000-25194 GCA_015478945.1 Trachelipus rathkii | reverse complement strand
CATTGTAATCAGTTTGGGTGTTAACCGTTTCGCATTTATCATTGAAACTTTCGCGTTTTTCGTGCATAGCTTCAATATATATATATATATATATAATATATATATAAATATACTGCTATCTTTATATATATATATATATATATATATATATATATATATATATAAATATAACTCATAATATATATATCTTACTTATATATATAACATATATATATATATATATATATATATATATGCTACCTATGTTTAATAATAATATAATATATAATAATAATAATAATAATAATAATATAATAATAATAATAATAATAATATAATAGCATATATAAATATAATATACCGTTACATATAAATAACAATATATATATATAGCATAACAAAACATAACATATATGCATATATATATATATTAATAATGTATATATAATATATATATATATTAATAATAATAATAATAATAACTTAATATAATATATATATATATATATTTTTCGGTACATATATATATACCAGATATATATATTTATAATAATAATAATATATAATATCTTTATATATATATGTATGTATAGATATGTATATATATATATGTATAATACCGGTTGCATATATATATCCTCATAATATGTATAACAACATAACATAATCTATTTAGGGAATATTTTCATATATAATATTATAGGTAATAATAAACAATGTAACAATAATTATAAAGTTCTTCAATATGGCATAATATAATAATAATAATAATATGTAATATAAATGTAATATAATAATAATAATAATAATAATAATAATAAATAATAATATACTTTTTCTATTTTTATATATATGGAATTACCAGTATGTGTAATAACCATGTACGTTGTTGCCACCGAAGAATAATAGTGAAGTCCAATATGTTTATGTAACAATGCCTTTTTTAATCGTTTTACTTTCATTAGTAAAGAATCACACGAATCCATCACTTTTAACAACAATAATAACAACAATATATATATATATAATAATAATAATTTGTTTGTAATAATAAATATATATGTATGTATAGTAATATATATAATATATATGTAATAACTATATCTTATATAATAATAATAATAATAATAATATAACATAACATAACAAATTATATAATAATGTAATAATATATATATATATAATAATAATACCAATATATAAACAGTAGTAATATAATGTATAATATATATATATAATATAATATAATATATATATATAAAAATATATATAATATGTATATATATATATATATAAATAATAGCATAACATATATATATATACACTATATAACAATTTTTTATACAACTCTTTTACCATATATATATATATATATATATATATTTTATATATATCATATATATATATAATTTATAATAATAACAACTAATATAATATAATAACCTTCACTAGTTTGCAAATCATCAACACTCCCTGTGTTTATAATAATAATATGTATATATATAACTGTATATAATATGCTTATATGTATATATATATATGTATATATATGTACTAATAATAATAATAACAACATACCTGCAAACTCCCTGATATGATAAAGATAAGGTGTAAATACGATTAATATGATAGTTTATATATATATAATATATATATATATTATACTATATAATAATAATATATATATAATGTATATACTTATGTAATATAAATAATATATATATATAACCAATAATATGTTTCAATATATAACTTATATAATAATAATATATATAATAATATATATATAACAATATTTATACTATATATATATGTTAGTAGTATTTTTTTGTGTGTACTAAAATTTGTGCATAATATATATAGCTGCGCTGCTGCAGCAGCATGTACTTTAATAATATAATATATAAACCTAATAATATATAATAATAATATATATATGTTTATTTGTTATAATATTCTCTTAATAACCAATAATATATATAATATAATATAATAACTAATATATATATATATATATATGTAATAATAATAATAATCTTATAATATATAATAATATGTTTATTTATATATATATAATATATGCCTTAGCATATATATATATGCTAACTCATATTACAAATTCTATATCAAACCCATACCTATATAACATATATATATCGCACTATACCCATATCATATACTATAAATCCAAAATTTAACGGACCACAAAGGTACGTGGCGATGGAAAAGAGTAGAAAGGTTGAAAAGAAGTAGAAAGGCTATTGGATATTGTGAGCAATAACCTGACGGTTTATTCCCAGAATCTTTGGTTTGATAGGGTATAAGGCCAAAGTGCAGCCAAAGGTGTGCTCGTAGAGTTCTCGGAGGTTCGGCGCTGCAAACACACAATGTTGGTTCGTACGGCGACGGCTGCGGGGGGTATTAGGCTGTCTCAATACCGTGTATGACCCCTCTGTCACGATGACTGCCTCACACCGTCTTGCTCTCGATGAGTGTGCGAATGTCATGGACAGTGATTTGATTCCATACGTCGTGCAGTGCCTGTCGCAGGTCCGGGAGTGTACGTGGAGTTGTTGCAGCTTTCGTATCCGACACGTTTCGGATATTCCACAAATGTTTGATTAGTTGAGGTTTCGGATTATATGATGGCCCTCAAGGCGTAATTTGAACCGTTAAAGGTGCGAATCGTTCACGCATTTGGGCCTGTGTGTGGATGCTTGCAATAATAAAATATGTATTAATTATAATAGTGAGAAATATAACAATTACAAACTAATTAATAATAATAACAATAAAAAATAGTTCCAGAATTAATATTGTATTTTAAAATAATGAAAAAATAAAATAATAATAATAACAATGAAATTATTAATATCATATATATATATAACATATGTATATATATAATAATATAACCAATAATAATAATAATAATATATAATAATAATAATATCAACTCATACAATTAACTATATAATATAACTAACTGTAATACTTATATATATATGTATGTATATATAATTTAAAAATTAATAATAAAGATAATTGATAATAAATGAAGTGTGTTAAGTAAATAATAACATATATGAAATATATATATATATATATATCAATATCTATAATAATAACATAACATATACTTTTCATACTTCATACATATAACTTTATACTTGCTAACTATATATTTATATATATTGACGTAAGAATATATTAAAAACGGTAATAATAATAAATTAACACTGGTAACATTCTAACTTCCTTAACCTTAATAACCTTAACCTTAACCTTACTTGCTGCTAATATACCAATATATATAATAATAATATATATATATATATAAATTATATAACTATATATATATATATATCAACTATATGTATACTATGATAATCGTCAAAAATTAACGTACCTGGGTGCGTGGCGGAAGGGAGGATTAGAAGGTTGCGGAAGAACATGAAGACACTGTGGTTGTGACAATAACATGGTGGATTCTTCCCCAGGACAGTATCACAGAGGAGTTGATAGAGTGTGAGGCTTTGGTGCAATGGGTCTGCATTGTTGGGGTTGCGGAGGTTCAGGGCTGCAACTAATGTTATTTTGGCCACAGTACCATAGCCGTGGGGTGCTGGGTCATGTACCGTGTATGACCCCCTCTGCTCTGGCACTGCTGACACACCGTCTTGGCATGCTCTTGATGAGTGGTCGGTGAATTTCCTGGACAGTGATTTGATCCCATACATAGTGCCGTGCCCATCGCAGGTCCGGAACTTTAATGAGAACTATAATTTAAGTTTAGATGAAGAGATACTTCTAGGCTATGGCCTTTCATTCTCATTGGGTAAACACGAAAATATTAATCAATTCCTTTTTGATTTTGAATTATGAAGAAAACATGAAAGGGATAAAAGATGCAACAATAGTTTTCTTAAAGGTTTATTAGCATCGTCAACTTTGCAGAATACAGAAGTGCGTAATTTCCCTATTGTTTTATATGGCTTTAAAATCTCTTATCAACAATGAAGAAATAGTAATTACACGTTCAGATAAGGGGGGCAATATTGTGATTTTGAACTATATGGATTATAATAACAAATGTAACGTACTGTTAGATGACAATGTTACCTATGATAAAATTACCAATGACCCACTTAAGAACTCTCAGTATAATTTTAATAAATCATTGAAACAAATATGCAAAGACCAACCAAATATTTACAATAATAAAAAAGCATATATGCCCCAACTATCACAATTTTATGGCTTACCAAAGGTTCACAAACCTAATGTTCCTTTACGTCCGATTATTTCTAACACGAATAACATTACCTACAAATTAGCAAAATGGCTAGCTGAACAGTTGAGCCCTCTTGTAGGTAATATTTCACCATCTCATATTACTAACACCACAAACTTCATCGATAAAATCAAAAATGTTGACCCACGGGAATTTCATTTTGTAAGTTTCGATGCAATTTCGCTTTTTTTACATCTGTACCGGTCCTTCTAGCTCTCTCTCTACTGGAATATCATTTACAAGTTTCACAGCATACTTTGACTTATTCATTTGATTTTATAAAACAACACCTTATTAATTTGACATTAGAACATAGCTTTTAGTATATTCTATTATTTTCTTAAACAAACAAGGTGTAGTATGGGTTCCGCTTTCTCTATTACAAGCATTCTATTTATGGAGTTGGTTGAAAAAGAGTATCATTTTTCTTTAATGCCCAGCTTTGCAGGTTTGTGTTTAGGTACGTCGATGACGTGTTTGTGCTATTCCTGTTAATAAAAACCCTCAGTATTTACATTTATTAATTCTTATAATACCAATCTACCATTCACTGTAGAAGCCCCTATCAATAATTCACTACCGTTCTTGGATGCCTTGGGTGAAGTGGGAGGACATTGGTAACTTAACATTTTCAATATTTAGAAAGCCAACTTCACATGTTTAACTATACGCATTGGTATTCCTTTCATTGTTTCAACACGAAGGTGGAGACCCTCACATCTTTGTTTTTGCGTGCACTACGTATTTGTTCCCCCTCAAATCTACAGACGGAAATCAATTTTTATTTAACACTTTTTACAATATCCTCTCTCCATAATCAATAGAGCTTTAAAGAAAGCAAAAGCAAACTTCTATCACTCTCATAACCAGTTACCTAAAGAAAATACTAACTATCTGGCTGTCCCATATCCTCTGCCAAAT